>PISX010036582.1:0-11820 GCA_004024625.1 Mellivora capensis | reverse complement strand
AGTATTATGCCTCCATCAGAAAGGATGAATACCCGACTTTTGTAGCAACATGGACGGGACTGGAAGAGATTATGCTGAGTGAAATAAGTCAAGCAGAGAGAGTCAACTATCATATGGTTTCACTTATTTGCGGAGCATAACAAATAACACGGAGGACATGGGGAGATGGAGAGGAGAAGGGAGTTGAGGGAAATTGGGGTGGAGATGAACCATGAGAGACCATGGACTCTGAAAAATAACCTGAGGGTTTTGAAGGGGCGGGGGGTGGGAGGTTGGGGGAGCCTGGTGGTGGGTATTGTGGAGGGCATGCATTGCATGGAGCACTGGGTGTGGTGTAAAACTATGAATTCTGTTACGCTGAAAAGAAATTAAAAAAATTATTAAAAAAAAACAATATTAATTATTTCTTCCAACACACCCATTAATTCTTCCAACACACACACACACACACAAAGAAAGTATTGTGTGTAGTCCTAAATGTGGAAGCTAAAAAAATAAGCAGGTTTTATAAAAAAGTACTGCTCATTATCTTCATGAATTTGGACAGGTAATGATTTCTCAAAAGGTATGAGAAAGCAAAAGCAACATTAACCAATTGGACTTCATTAACTATAGAACTTATGTTCTTCAAAATGTACTTTAAAGAGTAAAATGGTGAGACACCAATTGAGAAAAGATGGATGCAATACATGTATCTAAAGAAGAATTCAAATCTAGAATATATATAGCTCTATAAAACATTAAGGAAAAGATGACTTGGCAGAAAAAAATTGGTAAGAGACTTAAATAGGCAGCCCTCCTAAAACAAACAATAATCAGATGTCCAACGAACATGAACATTGTCCTCTATATCACTATTCATCTGAAGACTGGGAATTATAATCACAATGATACCCTTTCAAGTCAGCAACAAGGCTAAAATTAACTGACAATGGGACGTGATATTAAGTGATTAAAACTCATATTGCTAGTGAAAGTTCTAAGTTGTGCAAAGCACAGTTGGTAATATGTATTTAAGCAAAACACAGGCCTACTCTATGACTAGTAATTTCACACATGACAATACCAACAGAAATAAATGTGCATGTCCACAAAAAGTTAGATACTGAAACTTTCACAACAGCTATATTCAAAATAGCCCAAAACTGGATACAAAACTCCAGTGTCCATCAACAGAATGAAAGAACTGATTATTCACAGAATGGAATGCTAAACAAGAAACAAGTCCAAACTAGTTCTAGACATAATAGCACAAATGGCAAAAGGGCACAGACATTATGATTCTATGTATATGAAGTCAAAAATAGGCACAACCTACCCATGATGATGTAGGTCATATATGTATATATAGATATGTGACTTATATATCCATCTATCAATATAGATAGATCTATAACCCAGGATAATGGTTGCCTTTAGATAGTATTCACTAAAAGAGGCAACAGAGGCCTAACAGAATTCTAACAAGTTTTATTTTTATTTTTTAAAGATTTTATTTATTTGTTAGACAGAGATCACAAGTAGGCAGAGAGGCAGGCAGAGAGAGAGAAAGGGAAGCAGGCTCCCTGCTGAGCAGAGAGCCTGATGCAGGGCTCAATCCCAGGACCCTGGGATCATGACCTGACCCGAAGGCAGAGGCTTAACCCACTGAGCCACCCAGGTGCCCCACAAAATTCTAACAAGTTTTAATTCATGATCTTGGTAGTTTTGCATGGATACATACCTATATAAACATATAGTGAGAGGTACCACTAAGATATATGTAGTTTACTATATGAATATTTAAAAAAATAAACTCTTTAAAGGTAAAACAAAGTAAAATAATTTTGTACAACTCAGCTGATGGTCTTACACATTTACCTAATGAAATCTCCTAAATATATAGACTTCATCCCCGAAAAATGCAGGTGTAATACTATGAAGAATTACTTGCTGGGTAGTCTCATCCCCTCTGCCTTGTGGTTTTTCCTGCCTTCAGGAAAGACACAACCAGGGGAAGGGAAGAATGGCAACCAAGATGGTCTCAGCCTGACTATACTTTAGACAGGTGTCTTCCTGACTATAGGCCTCCCTTTTCTTATTACTTTAGAAAACCTCCAGTTGTAAATTCGTTCTCATAGTTCTAAGGCTGGCTCAGAGAGCTTAAGTTATTTGTCCTTGTTAACACAGCCATTGACCATTTCCACC
Source organism: Mellivora capensis (assembly GCA_004024625.1). Classification (NCBI taxonomy): domain Eukaryota; kingdom Metazoa; phylum Chordata; class Mammalia; order Carnivora; family Mustelidae; genus Mellivora; species Mellivora capensis. Next base: position 9,633 of record PISX010036582.1, on the reverse strand, counting down.
ATAACTAGGATATAACTAGATCAGTCTTGGACTCAAGAAGCAAACACTGACTCATAAACAGAATGATGCAAAGAGATATTCAAGTGACCAGATGTGTCCTATGTCCAGGAACTTGACAGAGCAATGGGGAATTCCATTTGGATCATCATTCAGCAGCAATCTCAATTCAGAACATCAATATGCCCCAAAACATGTTAACTCATTTTAGTCTGGGTCTGAAAAAAATACTTTATGTCATCCATGATTTTTATAAATTGAACAACCTATATTATACCTATAAATTCAAAGAAAGTTAGAAGGACTGGACAAGGAGAAGACAATTTCTTTAGGGCAAAACCTCAGAAAGTAGCTTAATAAAGTAACAACTGGCTTAAGTAGTGCCTAAGATATTAGGGAGCACTGAGACTGGAGATAATTGGCCAGATATCACATATGGGTCCAATAAAGCACTTTTCTACTTGGTTAAATCAATTTAGAGCTAGGAACTTCTGAGAGGTAAGGGTCTTTGGATTACACTTCTGTTTCCTAAGAAAAGTAGCTCTGGAACCATTTATTACCCAAGCGGAAAAGGAGATAGAAAGTGTTCTGTGGGTAGCAGTGAGTTAGGTTAGGTGAAGTCATGAAGTCATGGCTTTGTCTCTAGTTTTCCATAGTAGCAGGCCATCCAATATAAAATTGAGTTGAGGATCCATAAAACACCTTTCAAACTGTTCTCACAGCTATTTTCTTCAGGCTAGCATTCTTATGACTTTTCATTGTTAAGCCCTAGCCAAAAAAAAAAAAAAAAAAAAAAAAAAATCATGAAAACTTTACTAAGTGTTTCTCTGTCCCATATGGTAAGTATCTCTTGAAGTTACTCTGCTGGGTTATTAATCTTACTGTGGGTATGAGAATAGGGCCATTTGTGTTATAGGGGTTTCAGTATGGTCTTTCTTTCCCTTTTCCATATATAGGTCTAGTAAGTATGAGCTCTCCTAATTTTTCAGATGAAATGGGTCCATTCTCCTATTCTAAATATAATGTGGAGAACACTCATAGGTCCATCTACAGTCAAAGGAAATTATGTCAGTTCCTTCAAAGTTTTGTTTCCTCATTCCTTTATTTTGGGGTGCAGCATGAAAGTCAGGGATGAGCACTTTGTCACTGCGTTCAGTAGCGGAGATTTTTCAGGAGGCATCAAACGGCTGAAGGGGAACAGAAGACAGCATGCAGAATGGTATCATTGCCAAGTTGGCCTCACTCACACTCCACCTCCCCACTAAATGTGAATTATCCATTAATCATTAATGCAATGTGAAGTTGGATCTTTTTACAAAATACACTAAAGCACTGAGTCCACTTCAATGACAAAGGCAAAGTAAGAACTTCAAACTGTTCATGACTTCTCTGAACATGGCTTCCTAGACTCTGCAATTTTATGTTATGAACACTTTGAGAGAGCCATGCACAGTGAATTACAGTTGTGTGTGGAAGGCACATAATACCAATAAGTAGTAAGTGTTAAGAATATGTGAGCCCCACAATGGGCTCCTGGCTCACTGGGGATTCTGCTTGTCCTTTGCCCCTCCCCCTGCTTGTTCTCTCTCTCTCTCTTTCTCTCTCTCCCTCATAAATAAAATCATAAAAAAAAAATATGTGAGGAGGTGCCTGGCTGGCTCAGTTGGTAGAGCATGTAACTCTTAATCTCAGGGTCATGAGTTCAAGCCCCATGTTGGGCATGGAGGCTACTTATAAAAAAATTTTTTTAATGAAAAAAAAAAGTATGTGGGAGAAAGACTGCTCAAGGGGGGACTCTGAATTAGGATTTGGGAGTTTTAAAATTACAAAGTTTTTATTCTGCTTTTCAGGTCAAAGATTAATCTGGCACTGAGTAAACATAAAAAAGGGATAAAAATAAAAACAGTATGGCACACAGACATGGCACCAGGGAGATCTGAGTAGACACACTGCCTGTTTTTTAAATAAAGATTTTATTTATTTATTTGACAAAGAGAGAGAGGTATCACAAGTAGGCAGAGGCGGGGGTGGGGGGGGGAGGGAAGAAGGCTCCCTGCTGAGCAGAGAGCCTGATGCAGGACTTGATCCCAGGACCCTGAGATCATGACCTGAGCCAAAGGCAGAGGTTTAATCCACTGAGCCACACAGGCGCCCCAACATATTGCCTTTTGAAAAGGAATTGTTTATTAGTTTGCTAGGCCTGCCACCACAGACTAAGTGGCTTAAACACCAGAAATTTTCTTACATTTCTGGAGACCAAAGTCTTAGATCAAGATGTCAGCAGGATTCGCTTCTTCTGAAGACTCTCACCTTGGCCTGTGGAAGATGGTCTTCTCCCTGTGTCTCCCCATCTTCCTCAGACACATCCCTCAGTACAAATCTCCTTTTCTTAGACTAACACAAATAATAACTGAATAACACCTTGAATTAAGGTCCACCCTAACGATCTTATTTTAACCTAATAACTTCTTTAAAGACCTTATCTCCAAAAAGGGTAACATCCCCAAAAATTTGTTTGGGGAGGACATAATTCAGCCTAAAAAACAGATGGTCAACTTCTTCCTGAATTTTAAGAGTATTTGTCTTGAAACTGAAGTAGAACTCTTCTCTAATTGTATATAAATTTAAAAGAACAATAAATTATAGGCTTCTAAGTAGGATGAATTATATAGACCAATTACAAAAATGAGAAGATCTCTATATATTTATATATATGTATAGGTTCTCAGAAAAACGTATTTTCAGGATACGAAGGTTGTATGACAAAAAGTTCAAATAAAAGAACTGAAAAAGACTAAGGATAGCCTTGTGAAGAACTTTGAATGCAAGTCTAAGCAATGTGGAACTGGGCAAAAGGAAGGTATGAAGATCTTATTGTTTATTTTCAACTAAAATACTAAGAACCAAACAATTATTTTTGAAGTTTAAATTGCTAGTATTATGTAGGTTGGGCTGCTGAGAGAAAGAACTGGAATTTCACACAAAAGCATCAACAGGTGCTAGAGCTTAAATCCAATAGAACTCTGGAAGTGGGGGATGGAGATAGTGGAGGGGAAACTAAAGAGAAAATAGGAAAAAGATCATATTTAATAACAAATCGGAACTCAAGAGCTAGCAAGAAGAATGAACAAAAGATGATGCCAAAACGTAAGCCCAACTTATTCATCACCACCCTGGGTAGCAGTGTTTCTATTTTTCAATTTTAAATATCTAATTAAAATGTCACTTAAAAATTATGGAGTAATTTCTCTGTTGTTTGTTGTCTGATTTTCTTTTACAGAGCTATGAATATTATTTAGAGTATACCTATTTTCCCCTCAGAATGGTCTTTTTTTCAGTGAAGTGTTAAATTACTCACAAAAAGTCACTAATTAAATTGACTATAACTGCCACTATTACAATGTGATGGCCAACATAATTGGCCTGAAAGTGACGGCTAATATCTCATTCATAGAGGACATGCAAATTAATTTTATTGTTTCCCATTTCAAAACACAGTGCCTTCCACTCCCTCCATGACCCATCTGTCAGCTCCTGCCTATGTAGCCTCCCTCACTAGGCTTACTTATGGCATTACTACAGTGCTCTTCTAGGTTCTTGAAATAGTAGTCTTGACAGGAAGTAAACAAGCCACTTCATCTTAACTAGCAGGAGTATGGAGACAGTCTCACTTTTATAGATAGGAATTCCCAGCCTAAAGTAAAACTCACAACTCATGGATTGCCCCACTCATCTCCTCCTTCACTAAGACCATGGTCTTACTTCTGCCAGAGCTCCACAGGGGCATACATGTGCACAAACGTGTACCTGCACATGCATCTGCCATTCTCATCCAATAGCTGGCTGTGAACACCTGCCTTGATTTCCCTACACCACTTTTATTCCCATCTGATTTAACTCTGCCCTAACCTCAACTACCTAGTTAGGGCCCTTGTAATCTGAAATGCTTCTGACAATATTCCTTCCTCTAAAGCAAGATCCTTCGCTTAATCCTAGACATTAACTGACCTCCTTTCATGAACTAACTAGACCACAACCACCAACCTGAACTTTCAGTAGTCCCTACTACCGGACTCAGGCTATCAGGCTCCATCTAACAAATGAGAGATTTCTTAGGTGTCAACACTAAGCTGAGTTATTCATGCCTCTCTGATTACTCCCCTTAAGTAGTAGCCAATAAGCCACATGGACCCAAATTTCTTCCACTTCCCTACAGGAACCAGTGTTTCTGAGCTCTTTGTAGGTCTCAGAGCTGAGACTGTGTGAATGAAAATACTAATTCATGCTGGAATTTTTATACTGTTGACTCCAGCAGCAAAAGGAAAAGTTCACTCTTCACATTCAAAATTCAAAATTCAAAATCAAAATTACTTGTTACAAAGTGTTCCCATGTGCTTTACATCTATTTAATCTTACAGTGCTCACTTCCACAGCACATATACTAACTTAATCTTACAAATAGGACTTACGTGATTAATCCAACTACGTATTTTTCTCTTGAAAAGTGGCTATAATAAAGTAGAAAGACTAGGAAACTGGAATCAGAAGGCCTAATATATTGAGCAGTGTTTAGTTGAAAGTGACACCCCATTGTGGGAAGTGTAAGCAGAAGAAGATTTATCTCTACAGGTGCTTGAGAACCAGACTTGCTGGCTACACACTAGGGCATACGGTAGCCAGTCATGCCCAGCCAAGAGGACAGCCGGCAAATTCCCATAGATGCTGGACTAGTAAGTTCCTATAGGTGTCGCCAGGGAGATAGGAGCTCCAGAAGCTCCAACAAGGCCAACTCTACCCACTCAGACACTTCCACCACCACAGTTGCTCCTTGTTCACCGCCACAAGGCTCCTGCCTGCTTTCCCAGTCTTTTTTTTTTATTTTTTTTTAAGATTTTATTTATTTGACAGACAGAGATCACAAGTAGGCAGAGAGGCAGGCTCCCTGCTGCGCAGAGAGAGCCCAATGCGGGGCTCGATCCCAGGACTCTGGGATCATGACCTAAGCCAAAGGCAGAGGCTTAACCCACTGAGCCACTCAGGTGCCCCCTGCTTTCCCAGTCTTATATGCTCCATTGGTTTAATAGAAACCAGTCCACTTGCTGGCACTGTAAACTGCAGGGGAATTTAAAACAAAAAAAAAAAAAAGTGGTTTTGTGTGCGTGTGTGTGTGCGCGCACGCGCGCGTGTGTGTGTCCTTTACAACCTCACTAGCAGAGGAAAGCAAACAAAAAGGGAACTAGAAGGGGTGTTGTATGGGCCAAACTACAGTATCGGTCACAGTCTGTTCCTATAACATAACATCTTTCCACACTTTTCTTCTTAGAATGGAACTTCAAGAAAACAACACACTCCTGCCTAACTTAATCCAACTCTGCCTTATATGAATTTAAGCACTTTTTCACAAAAAGTAGAGATCCATTGATTTATTAACTCCTCTGCCCATCTGAGTGGTTACACATTCACTGTCTAGTTCAGACATAACCTTGTCTTGATATTCTGTAGGCTATGGACTAAATTATATACATATTCAATGTAAAAGTAAGGGGGAAAGTAATAGGAGATAAAGCTCTGAGCTTTAATTTCTTGAGCTTCAGAGCCCAGTCAGAAGCCAACAGTCCACTGGTCAGTATTCCTTACACATCCGTACTACCCTGTGGGAGATGCCTTCGGGTCCACCCAAACTCTGTCTTCATAGGCACTCCAGATGACCTCCAGTGATCATTTAAATAAAGGACGGCAACATGGAATACCCATTTCTCCCCCTGTAATACAATGAATGGATCCTCACTACCTTCAAGCTTGTCAAACGAATCATAATTCCCATTAATAATGCTGGTACCAATTACTAAATTAACCCCCAGGTTTGGTTCTTCCACTTCCCAGCTGGTACACATTTATCAACAATAAAGTAGGTATAATATGATTCTTTTGAGGTTAAAAAAAAAGTGAAAGCCTAGCATAGTGCACTTAGTAGATGCTTAATATATGTGAAATGAAACCTATCTGATAGATTATGACCAAAATAACTCTGCTGGGCAAGAAACATAGGACAGTAAGGGCAACAGATAAGAGATTGGGATTGGGTCCAAGAAAATCAATGGCAGCTGAAAAGAGGATAATCCTAGGGGAGTTTCTTAGTCAGCTTGAGCTGCTTTAACAAAAGTACCATACATCAGGTAGTATAAACAACATTTATTTCTCACAGTTCTGGGGCTAGGAAGTTCAAGAGCAAGATGCTGGCAGATTTGGTTCCAGGTGAGAAACCTCTTCCTGATTTACAGACAGCCACCTTCTGGCTATATCCTCATAAGACAAACTAAGGGAGATGTGGCATCTCTTCCTCTTTTTGCAAAGTTACTAATCCCATCAAGGGAGCCTTACACTCATGACCTATTTCCAGAAGCCTTACCTTCTAATACCACAGTATTCAGGATTAGGGATTCAACACATTAATTTTGAGAGAACAAACACATAGTCCGTAACAGAGTTGGTATGAGAAACCGTGTGTAGAACCACACAGCTCTCCAGGGAGCCCAAAAAGAAGTAAGCATGCCACACACATCCCAGGCACCCTTCAGAGAATCCATTTTACACAACTGTGCAATGACTACAATAAGCAGAACGCTTGAGGCACCGCAGTATAATATAAACGGGCTGACACTCCGGAGTCAGATGCAAATGGAAGTCCCAGCTCCAGAATTTACTAGCTTCATGACCATGAGTAATTCAAATATAGTTTCCTTATCAGTAAGTTATAGACATTTTTAGCAAAGCTTAAGAATTTTAAGAGATTATGTATCTAAGACATAATGTCTGGTTTGTGACAGATGCTCAATACTACATTTTAGTAAAACCGTATCTGTGTTTCAGGCACCATAGTAAGTTCCTTACATGCCTTATGTCATAAAATTCAAGGACAATCCTGTGAGATGATTTTATTACTTTCATGCCTATTTACAGATGAGAAAACAAGAGGCTTAGGAAAGTTAAGTGACATGTCTCTTACGTTCTCCTTGTAAGGACAGCTGTAAGAACCAGAATAGGGGATCCTGACCTCACAATCCTGATAGGAAATATCAAAATATACTTATTAAATTTTCTCTGAACAGTAAAGATGGACTTATATGAAACATTTTCAGAACTTTCCATCAATGCTAGATTACAATCTAACCATTTCCATGCCAAAAGATAGAAGCTCTCCTACCTGGGAGACAAAAGCCTCTAATCTAAGTGCTTGATCACCTGGGAAAACTAAAATACATAAGGAAACATGATAATTACAAGGCAAGGCTGCAAAACATCCCCATAGGGAGAGAGGAAACATCTCAAAGCCGAGTAAAATTCAGTATAAGGGTTTCCTAAACCTAGAGATTTAGCAAAAGATAAAAGTTATGGTCCTAAGAGTTCATTAGCTTAAGAACTAGATCAAGTAGGAACATGCAGAGGGGCTGCTTGGAGGCCTAGAGAGCTAGGGGGGCGGGGAAACATATAAATAATCTCTATAGCAAAGCAAATCATTCCAAAAAGGCACTACTCAGCACAGGGACTGGATGGCACTTTCATTGCACCTTTTTTTTTTTTTTTTTTTTTTTTTTTTTTTTGCCTCGAGACCAACGAGGGCTAAGGCCCATAATGGAAATGCCCTAGGACAAGGAATAGGTAGATCTGGTTCCCACAGGAAACTCACAGACCAGTTGGTTGCATCACAATGATTAAATGGCTATATGTCTCTGCCTCCATGGCCTTGGTGGCCTCCAGAGTTGATGATCCCAGGCAGAGCGAGGTGTGTGATAACCAGGTCAGGGCAATCAGCCTGAGATAATGCATGTTAAAGGCAGGAACTACAAAGCAATGAAATTGAAGCTGCCCCTTTAAACCAGGCAGGGGTGGGGGGAAAAAACCCTGGCAAACTGTACTAATTGTGAAAAGATGACCTTCTCCTGGCTTATGCCTGGAATTAATTTGAAGACTGTAAGACTATAAATCAATTTTAAATAGGTTATGAATAGTCAGATCGGAGGAAAAAAGTCAAATGTTCTTATATAAAAGCTTACAGAGAAAGGGAAAAGCCCTGGAGGGGGAAAAAAAAAGATTCTTTGCCAAAGATATTGTTTGGGGGAGGAACTAATTGTATTTATCTCTTATTATCTTATTCTTCAAAGTTTTCCACTATACTTTGCAGTTTCTAACTCTAACCTTGATGCCTTGGTTTTCCAGGATCCCAATAATGAGGTAAACAAAGTAATCAAGTAAATGCTGAACTTGGACTCAGCACATTTGGTTCCAATCCTGGTTCTAACCATATGCTACTTGAATGACGTACACATAGAGATGAGTTGTCTAGTCCTTTGTCAAGGAAGGGCTTGCTGCAGATAACCATCAGCCTTCAACTGCAGAGAACCATGCTGTATTTCTGAATAAAACCCTGTAACTGATGCTAGTTTGTATTAAGATGTAAACAAAATTCCTTCCCACAGCCTAAAAATCCTTGCAGGGTATGTTGCCTACCTATCCGTTCAGCCTTATCTTTCATGACGCGGTTCCCAACCATCTTCCCACCACGCAATCTAATGTTCCCTCCTACCCCAGAACATTTGTAGATGTTGTTTCTTTTTCCTGAAAACTGTGGTCACTATCTTTCATTGGTTGACTATTACTCATCCTATAGACCTCAGCTCAAGCATCACCTCCTTAAGGAATTTTTCCTGACCTCCCAGCAATTATCATAGTTGCAATTTCACATTTGATCAATGTCCATCCCCTCCACCAGACTATAAATACCCTAAGGACAGAGAAAGCATTCAATTTAACTCTTTATCACCAATACCTATTATAGCATTAGGTACATAAGGACTTAATAAATGTTGAATGAATAAATTCAAACACTAGCTATTTCTAGATCAGTATTTTGGGGGGTATTTGGTGGTAGTTTCCTGTGTCACACTAGTATCTTCTCCTTTCTGACCACACGAAAGACCAAACTTGCTGTTCCCCTTATAGCTGGGTAAGGACATGTAATTAGTTCTGACCTATAGGTTGTAAGTCAATGAAACATTTAGTTGACAGTAGGAAACCTTTATTCTTTTCTTTTTGATCCTGGGATCACACTGAAATGAACTTTTAATCAGCCTGGGTCCCTGAATGAGGACAGCAGACACAGCAGAGCATGCCAGGCCACCTACAACGGATATGTAGTGGGGGGAACAATAGGTTATCATGGTTGAGCTCTCAGGGTTGGTTGGTACAGCAGCATCACCTATCCTGAAGAAAGCAGAAACTCTACTAGGAATACGGCAATCCATATTTTGCAGTGATAACATCTGGCAAAGTTATTACCTATAATAATTTGGTAAACTGATAAATATACTTGGTGATCATTTATCTCTAGAAGTGGTTAGAAATCAGAACAGTAATACTATGTTCTTAAGATGGTTGGTTTCAACAAAACAAAGAGGCAACCCACGGAATGGGAGAAGATATTTGCAAATGACAGTACAGACAAAAGGTTGATATCCAGGATCTATAAAGAACTTCTCAAACTCAACACATGCAAAACAGATAATCACATCAAAAAATGGGCAGAAGATATGAATAGACACTTCTCCAATGAAGACATACAGATGGCTATCAGACACA
>PISX010036581.1:0-11820 GCA_004024625.1 Mellivora capensis | reverse complement strand
TGAACCATGACCCAGACATGTGCATGTTACCTAAATATGAGGGCCAAAAACAGACAGAACTCAGACCTCGGAAGTGGACTGAATCTTGCCAACACACCTAAGTGAGCTCAGGTTCTCAGTGAAGCAGGTCCTGCCTTGGTGTTGAAAAGGCCCAAATTACAGAGAGGCGCTGGCAGCAAACCCTAGCTGAGAACTCATGGATTCCTGATCCTCTGAGACTATGAGACAGTGTCTGTTGGTTAAGCCACTGAGTGTGTGGTAATGTGGTCACACAGAACTAGGAGCGGGGTACTGATACTGTCCACCTGCTCCAGGCCTTGGCCCTCCTCCCCTTCCTCCTTGCTCCTCTCTTCAGCTTCCTCCATCACCCTGACTTAATTTCAAACCTCCACTGCAGGAATATCATATTCTGTTTCCAATCCTCTGCACCATGGTGCCCTCTGCCAGGCTAAATATACTCTGATTTGTGCAGGACTGTCTCCTTCATTTCCTGCCACATGAATTTTCAATGTCAAGTCTGCACTGCCTTATCACAACCCTCACCTGGTGTAGCTCACGATCCAGTTATAGTCCCTTGCTCTTTTCTTACAGAGCAAATGTCCTTTTCATTCACCTTTTTGGTTCAGGTTTGTCCATTTTCCCTTCTAGACCTGAGTTCCTAGAGGGAGAAACTGGTTGCCAGAAAAACACCAGCTCCATCTGAGTTCTCAGGGCCCAGTGGCTGAATGAACAGGCTAGAGGATCCAGCCCACCGTTGACCAGCTCTATTGCCGAAGCCTATTTTATTTTTGTCATGTGTAAGTCCTTTCTTTCCCCCATTTGGAAACTCTATGTTCCATGTTGGGCTAAAACTCATGACCCTGAGATCAAGTACCGCTCTTGCTTCTTGGTACCGGGTGCTTCTTGGTCATTTTTTCATAGGTTCTATGCTGATAATGATTGAAATTTACTTGTTGATTTCAATATGCTGTGGGTATATTATGTTATGCTGAATTACTAAATAACTCCACAAACATTGGTATCATATCACCATAAATTTCCCCACATGACAGTGCTGAGTGGATTATCAGTTTGGAGATGCAGCTCCTTCATATAGTCTTTCTGGAATCTAGAGTCCCTCCACCATGGACCTTCTCAATCCCTGGGTTTTTGTGCACCTCTGACATCATCAGCACTAGGGAAAGATGAAAAATACACAAAGGAGGTTGTTTCCATTCAGGTTTTGATGGCCTAAATATACACCTTTATTCTCAATCTTTTATTTTTTAAATTTTTAAGCTTTATTTATTTATTTATTTATTAGAGAAAAAAGAACTCAAGAAGGGGGGGAGCTGTTGGAGAGGGAGGAGAACCAGAGAGATGCTGAGGTGAGGAGGACAAAGGGTGGTTTATATGGACTGGAACAGCTTGGGTCAAACAGAGCACGTCTCCACCAACTGTGATAGGCTGGGAGTAATGAGTAAATTCAGATTCCTGTGTCTATGACCTGCCATCTGGAGAAAAATCCCCGGGATTGCTTCATGGGCTCAGACAACATTGAGTGATGGGAAAAGTTTCCTTTATTTAGAAGGACGTGAAAAGTCAATCATGGTGTGGGTACTTTCTCTTCACGAAGCTACAGCACCACCAACAACCCCAGAACAAGATCCTGAACTACTTCAAGAGCTACCTGCAACCATTACATGTGATGTTTGTAATACGCATGACATAGTCACCAGAGTGCTTGGTTACAGAGAAAAGGCTCAGTCTGTGTAAGGATCCATACCATCCTCAGAAAGCAGGTGGTCAGCTGTCTATCTTTATATTCCTCCTCCCCAGTCAAGACTTTTGGGACCCATGCCTGTTGCCTAAGTCCCACGTGGCTCCCTTTTAGCTGGGCCCTCACCACCATACCAGAGTACACAAGACAAAATTTCCATTTCCCTGTGAAAACTTTTTTCATGTTGAGATTGAGGTTTTGGGTTTTTTTTGTTGTTGTTTTTGTTGTTTGTTTGTTTTGTTTTGTTTTCGATGAGATAAGTCTTATTGACTTAGCCACCACTGTTTACATCAGGTTTGACTACTCTTGCTGCTGTCAGAACTGTTAACGCTACTGAGGAGAGAATCAGCGCAAGTCTTCAGCCCCTACCCCACTTGGTCTCAGTGAGGAAATGGACCTGGAGGCTCAGCATGGGGCCTTGCATGTCACAGCAGCTCACTGCCTAATGGGCTTCCAGAGCAGAAACCAGAGACCTCACTGTTGTTTCTCACAGCCCAGAGAAAGGTATGAAGATCTGTATCTTCTTTCCTTACCCATCTTATGTCTTAATGCAGCTATTCCAGGACTTGGAGTAAAGATACCTTCAAACACAAAACCTGGCAAGACTCAACTTCCTTGGATCCTGATATCCATTTCCTTGGAAATTAATCTTCAGTGTATTGATGAGAGAAGAAGACTCTCACACCAGAGGTGTCAGTGGAAAATGACCCAGAGACACCCTGTTAGGTAAGGACACACATCACCCATATCTGAGGGTCAAAAGGAGCATTTAAAAACCTTCAGAAAAAACTGAATTGCATGCACAGTTGTTCCTTCTCATTAAGGGGCATGTACACGTCCTTGGTCTCAAAATCTCTGGAAGTTATGACAACATTAATTAACTTATATCTACAGGTTACAGAATGATGGTATAATATTTATTATATGTTAAATCTGTATATACATTTGTTTATATATGATTACGTTTTAAGCATATGTACATTTCTACTTCTAATATTTTAAACTTCAATGATTTTCTTTAAAAATTATAGGCTTCTGGTTTTTTTAATATTTTTTTATTTCTTTTCAGCGTGACAGAATTCATAGTTTTACACCACACCCAGTGATCCATGCAATGCGTGCCCTCCATAATACCCACCACCAGGCTCCCCCAACCTCCCATCCCCCGCCCCTTCAAAACCATCAGGTTATTTTTCAGAGTCCATAGTCTCTCATGGTTCATCTCCCCGCCATTTCCCTCAACTCCCTTCTCCTCTCCATCTCCCCATGTCCTCTGTGTTATTTGTTATGCTCCACAAATAAGTGAAACCATATGATATAGGCTTCTGTTTTTTATGGGTTTGGCATTACACATCATCCCCTTGGGAGACAACAATAAGAAGCATTTTATATATAGTCTCTTTTGATTGTATATTTATTTCTTAATCATGTCCCATATTTTCAATGTTTTTAAAAGGTTATGAGAGAGAGCAACAGAACAGTAAGAGAAAAGAAATCAACAATGCTACAGCCCAGAAGCTGCAGCAAAAGGCAATCAACTGGACCCTGAATAATTTGGGGGAGGGGAATAGAAGCATGGCTGGCTGGCAGCCCCAGGGTTCAAGTCCCTACTTCAGGGCTTTCCAAAGTCATAAGTCATGTTATCCCCCATTTAACTTTGTGGCCATCACTGGACTCCCAGGTTAGGATCTGAGAACAAACTGGAATAGTTTAAGAATAAAATGAAAATCCCAGCAGTTTTAAACCACATTTTATCATTCTCTCATGATGATATACTATAAAGTGAAAAATATATCCTAGTGAGGTGCTCTTTTACTGTGAAAACAAGTTTTACCCCTTGATTAGTACAATGTTTCATTTGCTCAGGTCTAGAGGAGTGTGATTTAAGTATATTCAAAACAGCTATTACAACCCAAGTTAAAAGCAAATCCTTGCTTGGCTTACTGCTCACTCTCAGGCTCCAGACCCCATGTCTCTGGAGGAGGCAGGGGCATGTCCCTGGGGGTGAGGTGGGGGCAAGGGGTTTGGAGGGTGTTCTGTAGTCATCCCACCTGTAGGTGGTCCCCATCCTGAAGACCTGTTTTTAATCCCTGCCCAGGGAAATCACAGCCTGACTTTAACATATGAAAGGAAGGCACAGAGAAAATCTTACTGGCTAGGGCCAGGGTTTCCCCTTGGGGCCTTAAGCTGGTTCCTGACCCTCCAGTACCCCAGGAAGTTTGTTTTTAATCCTTAAATTAACAAGTAGTGAGGGCTTACCCAATCAAACACACTTGGCATGGAGTTCAATTTTATGGCCTCAGCAGGCAATCTCATAAAGCCCTTTGCTGGTAGTCTAATGCAAAGGGCAAGGAGGCCAGCAGATGCTAACAGCCAGCCCTCTTGCCTATAGAGGCGCCCCCATAGCTGTGCCGCTGCAGGAATGGTAGCACCTGTGTGCTGGACAGGTTCTGCATATGCCCTGCCCAGTTCACTAGTCCATATTTTGAGCAGAACCAGTGGCAGAGGTGGCCATGAGGAGGATCAGGCTGCCAGTTGGGTGGGGGCATGGGATCAGACATGGGGGGAAGGATTGTTTGACTTTGCATAGGGGAAGGGGGGTGGGTGGCGTCCCCAGAGTAGGGTGGAAAGCAGACAGCTAGGGTGGGGAGGACAGTCGGGCAGGTCATGGATGAGTGATGGCAATGCAGGTGCCTGTGGGGCTGAAGTTGCCTCTCTGCTCAGTGAATGCAGCATACTCATGCTTGGTGCCTGGATCTTCCACTGCTGCCGCCTTTGCAGGTGTGTCTTTGCAGCCCTGCACTGTCTCCTGCAGCAGATACTGGCAGCTAAGGTGAGTGGATTGGCATTTGTGCACATAGTCCACGCTCCAAGGCATTGCTCCTTTGTGCCTATTGATGCATAGAGATCTAGCTGTGCCAGGAGACATAGAAATGAGAACCTGGGTTGACTGATTACTTAGAAAAGTCACATTCATTGTGATTAATATGGCTTATTATTTTTATGTTATAATAATTTTGTGTTTATTATATGATGGCATATATTATATTTACAATGATTATATGTTGGTCATTAATATTGTCACTTTTTAAAAATGATTCTTAAGTTCACTATACCCAGATGGCTGGGTTTAAATGTTTTTTTCTTTTTTTTTCCCAACAGTGCCCTTTAATGTATTTTCAGTGAGCACACTGTGGGGAGTAGACAAGCTGCTAATCAGAGCCAAGCCTGGCAGGGATCTTAAAGTCTAAGTCTCCAGTGATTTCCCTACATCACGCCATACCCTCTCCTCAGCTGTAAAATGAGGACTGCACTGGAACAGCACAGGAACAGGTATGGATGGCCAGGCAGCGCCCTTTAGAGCCAACTAGGCAGCGCTCCCAGAGAGGGAAGGTGGCTTGTAAGCACAACTCAGTCCTTCTGCACATATTAAAAACCAGGAGGGTGTGGAGAACACACAGGGTGAACACTCATTTGTGAGACATATGAGCAGTTGATATTTTTGTAATTTTATTTTAAGATTTTATTCATTTACTTGACAGAGAGACAGAGATCACAAGCAGGCAGAGCGGCAGGCAGAGAGAGAGAGAAGGGGAAGCAGGCTCCCCGCACAGCAGAGAGCCCGATGCAGGGCCTTATCCCAGGACCCTGAGATCATGACCCGAGCCAAAGGCAGGAGCTTAACCCACTGAGCCACCCAGGCGCCAGCTCTGAGCAGTTTATACAAATACACAAGAGATTATGCTGAGTTAAATAAGTCAAGCAGAGAGAGTCAATTATTAGATGGTTTCACTTTTTTGTGGAGCATAACAAATAACACGGAGGACATGGGGAGACGGAGAGGAGAAGGGAGTTGAGGGAAGTTGGAGGGGGAGATGAACCATGAGAGACTATGGAGTCTGAAAAACAACCCGAAGGTTTTGAAGGGGCAGTGGATGAGAGGTTGGGGAAGGCAGGTGGTGGGTATTATGGAGGGCACACATTGCATGGAGCACTGGGTGTTGTGCAAAAGCTATGAATTCTGCTACGCTGAAAAGAAAAAAAATACCCAAGCTATATTCCAATGTGATAATTTTATCTGCAACTAATAATTAGAAACAAATTCATGCTTAACTTCAGATATAATCAGGGTCATAGAGAAGCCACAACCGTCTACGAATCTGTAAGTGTTGAGCATGAATCTTTAGAGATTAAGCATATGTCTTCAACAGGTGTCTAGCATATTCAATTTTCACTAAGAGTTTTAACACCTGAATCTATTTCCCTTCTCCAAATGACTCAATGTAGCACTTTTTTTTTTCTCAGCAGTTTCACTGAACCCCTCTCAGTAATTTAATAATTATGGGAATTCGAACAATGGTTCCAGAAGGCTAGATGATTCCCTTCTGTAGAAAGCCAATATAAACAAGTGTAGGAAATGTCTTTATTATGTAGCCTTTAGGGTAAAATGGGTAAATGGTTAAGGAAAAGAAAAAGGCAGCCATTTAAAGGCACTGGATACTGAATACAAGTGTATAACAAATTAAGAAGTGTTTACTTGGAGGGACAAGATGGCGGGGAACTAGGAGGAGGCACTGGTTCAACCTGTCACCTAACGTAAGCTGATTACCTACCAAGGAACTCCAATCACCCATGAAATCAGCCTGAGATCAGAATTCTACAGGTCAGGATCTCTACAGGGGCAGAGGACGCAAGTGGGCAGGTAAAGCAGAGCGGAACACCATACTGGTGTCAGAAGATAAACAAAAGGGGGAGGGAGACACCAGAGGAGACCCATTGGGAAGTAATACCCCAATACGAGAGTGCCCTACGACTGGGGACCAGCATTAACTTGAAGTCTGATAGAAAGCACTCAAAAAGAGCAAAGGATCACAGGGGGAAATTGTGGGAATTGGAAAAGTTAGGGAGAGGGGCTTAAGTCCCCCACAGAGAACAGACACCCCTGGCGCTGAGCCAGAGAGAGTGCTGCAGAGAAACCAGGTCCCTGAGCCCTCCCTGAGCTGCGAGGAGACCTACTAAGGACGCTTGGCATGTGGCAGGGGCTGGGACCCACGTGGGGCAGAAACAGCCTTTTTGCAGTCCCCACAGGTGCCAGCACTGAGCTAGCAGAGCCTGAGACGAGCTCCACCCCCTCCCCTGAGAGAGGCTCTCAGCTGCACCAGCCTGGGCACTCTCACACCCAGAAAGTCTGAGCGCTCCCAGCCCGGGACAGCGGGAAAATCTCAGTGTGTGATCACTGCTTGGGACATCTCTGGCAGTCTGGAGCTACCCAGACACCTGCCGCCATTGTGGTTTTGAGTACAAGCAGGACACACAGGTGTCCCCAGAGATCGCGGCTGGGAACCTGATCTGCAGCACCCAGAGGGGAACGGACTGGGGCTTCTCTCTGAGAGGGAGGTCTGGGTGCAGTTTGCTTTCCTCTAAACCTCCAAGAACCATCAGGAGCTGCCAAGGGGAGAGAAAACAAAGGAACAGACATAAAAACCTCCAGAGAACAAAAGCCTAAAGGCCAGGTTTCCTCAGAGCCCACCCCTTGGATGGGGGCGGGAGGACTTAACTCAGGAAACACGGCCTGAAAACCCACGCGGCAGGCCCCTCCCCCAGAAAGCCAACCAGCCTAGAAGACAACAATCAGTACTAATTTATAGATACAACCTTTAATTTTTAATTCGTTCCCAGTATTCTGGTTAATTTTTAAATGATTTTAAGTCTTTTTTATTTTTTTATATATAGTTTTTTTAGCCTATTTACCATCACAGTGAGATGTCCAGGACAACAAATTCCATAATAACCTTTTAACCTGAACTTTTTGATACATATACCCAAGTTTTTCTTTTGCTTTTCTATTTTTTTTTAATTTTTTTTTAAATTTCACTTTAGTTTAGTTTAGATCATTCTTTTCTTTAATTTTATTTGCTAATATTCATATAGAGTTAAACTTCAAGGTAATCCCCTTTCCCCAATCAATGCTACCCCTATAGGTAAACCAATTTTTCATCCCCTGTTATCTTAGGAAAGTTGCATCCCTTAAAAAAGATATCAAGATACATCAAGGAAGAATCAAAATCAACTTTCTGGCCCACACAGAGAATTTACAACCGCTCTCCCATCGTTTTCTACTACCAGTATTTTTATATATTTGTGTTTGTCCTGGTAGTATATAAATCTTATACTTAGGGTTCTTTTTGAGGAGGTTCTTTTTTGTTTGTTTGTTTGTTTGTTTGTCTGTTTGTTTCTTTGTTTTGCTTCTACATATATATGTACATATTTTTTTTTTCTTCTCCTGCCATATACTTTTATGTCTTTTTTGTTTGTCTGTATTTGTTTGTATACTTCACAAACCTTACCTTGGGGCCAATTTGGGTTGAGCCTTCTCTTTTATCCTCCTTTCTTTTTCCTGTCTCTCTCTCTCTTTCTCTCTTTCTTTTTTCTGCTTTCTCTCTTTCTTTTTTATTTGGGTGGGGACTCTTGATTGCACAGAAGCATTCCAGGGTGCACCTTCACTGCACCAAGGTTGATACATCCAGCTACAACCATTCAGCCATCTCTCACCAAAATGACTAGGAGGAGGAATGCCCAGCAGAAGAAAAATTCAGAGGATGGGCCCTCTGCAACAGAGCTAATGGCTACCGACATAGACAATATGTTGTATAGGGAATTCAGGCTAACAATTATCCAGGCAATAGCTAGGTTGGAGAAAGCCATGGACGACCGAATGGAATTGATAAGGACAGAACTGAAAGCCACCAGGGATGATGTTCACAATATTAGGGCAGAACTGAAAGCCACCAGGGATGATATTCACAAGGCTTTCAATGAGTTCCAATCTAATCTAAATTCTCTAAAAGCTAGGGTAACTGAGACAGAAGATAGAATTAGTGATCTGGAGGACAAACAGAGAGAAAGGATACAGAGGAAGCCTAGAACAAACAGCGTAGAAGCCATGAAAACAGAATCAGGGAAGTAAATGATGCCATGAAACGTTCCAACGTCAGAATTATTGGAATACCTGAAGGAGAGGAGAAAGAAAGAAGTCTAGAAGATATTGTCAAACACGTTCTTCATGAAAATTTGCCAAATAATGCAAATGGAAACAGAGTTCATGTACTGGAGGCAGAACGCCCCCCCCCAAGATTTTAGATTCTCGAAACACCTCGAGACACCTGATAGTAAGAATGAGGGATTATAATTCTAGAGAAACTCTTTTGAAGGCAGCTAGGACAAAGGAGCTCCTTACGTACAGAGGAAAGCCCATCAGAACAACGTCAGACCTGTCCACAGCAACCTGGCAAGCCAGAAAGGGCTGGCAAGATATATTCATGGCACTAAATGAGAAGAACATGCACCAAGAATACTTTATCCAGCAAGACTGACATTCAAAATGGATGGAGAGATAAAGAGTTTCCAAGACCAGGAAGGCTTAAAAGAATTTGTAAACACCAAGCCAACATTGCAGGAAATATTAAGAGGGGTTCTATAAAAGAGGAAAAACCCCAAGAATATCATTGTACAGAAATATAGAGAAAACCTACAGGAATAAAGACTTCAAAGTAATACGATGTCAATAAAAACGTACCTATCGATAATCACTCTCAATGTGAATGGCTTAAATGCGCCCATAAAATGACACAGCGTTGCAGATTGGATAAAACGACAGAACCCATCCATATGTTGTCTACAGGAGACCCATTTTGAATCTAAGGATATACCCAGATTGAAAGGGAAGGGATGGAGAAACATCTTCCATGCCAATGGGCCTCAAAAGAAGTCCGAAGTAGCGATTCTCATATCAGATAAATTAGATTCTAAACTAAAGACTGTAGTCAGAGATACAGATGGACACTACATCATTCTTAAAGGGACTATCAACCAAGATGATCTAACAATTGTAAATATCTATGCCCCCAATATGGGAGCAGCCAATTAGATATGAAAACTATTAATCAAGATAAAGAGTTATATTGATATGAATACATTGAGAGTAGGAGATCTTAACACGCCTCTCTCAGTAATAGAAAGATCATCCATGCAGAAAATCAATAAAGAAACAAAGCTTTGAATGACACTTTGGACCAGATGGACCTCATAGATATATACAGAGCATTCTACCCTAAAACAACAGAACACTCATTCTACTCATGTGCCTATGGAACCTTTTCCAGAATACACCACATACTGGGTCACAAATCAGGACTCAACCGATTCCAAAAGATTGAGATTATTCCCTATATTCTCAGATCACAATGCTTTGAAACTGGAGCTCAACCACAAGGAAAAGTTTGAAAGGAATTCAAACACCTGGAAGCTAAAGACTACCTTGCTTAAGAATGCGTGGATCAACCAGGAGATCAAAGAAGAACTTAAAAAATTCATGGAAGCCAATGAGAATGAAGACACGTCAGTCCAAAACCTATGGGATACAGCAAAGGCGGTCCTAAGGGGGAAATACATAGCCATCCAAGCCTCCTTCAAAAAAATGGAAAAATCCAGAATACAATAGCTGTCTCTAAACCTTAAAGAACTGGAGAATCAACAACGAATTAAACCAACTCCACGCACAAGAAGGGAAATAATCAAGGTTAGAGCAGAGATGAATGGGGTAAAAACTAGAGATACAGTAGAACGTATCAATGAAACTAGAAGCTGGTTTTTTGAAAGAATCAATAAGATTGATAAACCATTGGTCACACTAATCCAAGAGAAAAGAGAGAAAGCTCAAATTAATAAAATTATAAATGAAAAGGGAGAGACCACAAGTAACACCAAGGAAGTAGAAACAATCTTCAGAAGCTATTATCAGTTATATGCCAAGTTATATGCCAAGAAGTTAAACAACCTAGATGAAATGGATGCATTCCTCAAAAAATATAAACTCCCAAAATTGAACTAGGAAGAAATTGACAATTTGAATAGACCGATATCTTGTAACGAGATTGAAGCACTGATCAAAAACCTCCCAAAAAATCAAGAGCCCAGCACCTGACGGATTCCCTGGGGAATTCTACCAAACTTTCAAATAAAAAATAACACATATTCTCCTGAAGCTTTTCCGAAAAACTGAAGCAGAAGGAAAACTTCCAGACTCATTTTATGAAGCCAGTATTACCCTGATCCCCAAACCAGGCAAAGACCACACCAAAAAGGAGAATTTCAGAACCATATCACTGATGAATATGGATGCTAAGATTCTCAACAAGATCCTAGGAAACAGGATCCAACAGCACATTGAAATGATCATCCACCATGACCAGGTGGGATTCATCCCTGGCTTACAAGGGTGGTTCAACATTCGCAAGTCAATCAATGTGATAGAACAAATCAATAAGAGAAGAGAGAAGAACCACATGGTCCTCTCCATTGATGCAGAAAAATCCTTTGACAAAATCCAGCATCCGTTCCTGATTAAAACACTTCAAAGTACAGGGATAGAGGGAACATTCCTCAACTTCATAAAATCTATCTATGAAAGACCCACAGCAAACATCATCCTCAATGGGAAGAAGCTCACAGCCTTCCCGTTGAGATCACAAACACGACAAAGATGCCCACTCTCACCCCTTTGTTCAACATAGTATTAGAAATCCTAGCTACAGCAATCAGACAATAAAGAGAAATAAAAGGTATCCAACTTGGCAAAGAAGAAGTCAAACTCTCTCTCTTTGCAGATGACATGATAATTTATATGGAAAACCCAAAAGACTCCACCCCCAAACTACTAGAATTCATACAGCAATTCAGTAACGTGGCAGGATACAAAGTCAATGTACAGAAATCAGTGGCGTTCTTATACACTAACAATGAAAATACAGAAAGGGAAATTAGAGAATCGATTCCATTTTCTATAGCACCAAGAACCATAAGATACCTAGGAATAAACCTAACCAAAGAGGTAAAGGATCTGTACTCGAGGAACTACAGAACACTCATGAAAGAAATTGAAGAAGACATAAAAAGATGGAAGACCATTCCATGTTCTGGGATCAGAGGAATAAACATTGTTAAAATGTCTATACTACCTAGAGTAATCTATACTTTTAATGCCATTCCCATCAAAATTCCAC
>PISX010036580.1:0-11830 GCA_004024625.1 Mellivora capensis | reverse complement strand
GGAAAAACCCATGAAACATCACAGGAGCCCCTTGTCTTCACTTTCCGGTTACCCTGAATACACTTCACACACCTGCATATGTAGGTCTTAACAGGAGATAGAAATCAGACATGCGATGGGGCGCCTGGGTGGCTCAGTGGGTTAAGCCTCTGCCTTCGGCTCAGGTCATGATCCCAGGTCCTGGGATCGAGCCCCTCATCGGGCTCTCTGCTCAGCAGGGAGCCTGCTTCCCCCTCTCTCTCTGCCTGCCTCTCTGCCTACTTGTGATCTCTGTCTGTCAAATAAATAAATAAAATCTTAAAAAAAAATCCTCTGTGCTCTGCAGGACATCCTAGTTGTTTCCAGGTTTAAAAAGAAAAAAAAGAAAGAAAAGAAATCAGACACGCTAGGTAACTGGTCCAAGGTCACATGGCAGGTGGATGGTGAGGGCAGAGCCCAAAACCAGCCATTTGGTCCCACATCCCAGAGATTTCTTCCACATAATTAGGAAGATGTATTTGTCCATCTTCTTCCTTTTGAATGGTAAGTAACAGATCCCAAACAATCCAGAACTCAACAACGCCCTTCTATGACAGTACGAGAGAACAAGAGAAAGCTCAGGTGGGCGGACTTCAAGGAATACCTCCCGGGGGTGGATGACCGCTGGGCAGGGTCGCTAAGTAACAGGATCTCGTCCTTAACTGTTTCCACTTAGAACCTTCTTGCCTTCTAGGGATAGTGGGGAGAGGTCCTGGAAGTGGAATGAGGTGAGCTGGGTTCAAGCCTGCTCTGTACTACCCGGGCAATTCTTTTTTTTTACAAATAAGAAACTCAGAAGAAGGATAGATTTTTGTGACCCCCCAAGTTCCCCCAGTAAGAATTACTTTTTTTATCCATAGAAGCCTCCCTTATTTTGGAAAGGCGAAGCCCAAGGGAAGAAAACATTTGCATGGATGGAGAAGAATGGTCATTATCACTATCATCACAACAATGCCAACTTCGGGGGTCCTGCCATCAACACGGCTGGACGTACTCGATGCCCCTGAGAAGGGTGTGCACCGTCTGATGGCGTTTTGAGATGAATGCACCCGAAGTAGCTGCTGAGCCAGCGAGAAGTCAAGCTGAAAATGTGTGTAACACCCTACCCAGTCTGTGACTTTCCCAGCTAAAGCCAATGCCCAAAACTACCAGCGGGCCATTTAGTTACAAAATGCCCAGGTGGTCCATGGATGAGCCACTCACCCAGGAGGAGTGTCGGGATGGGCGTTTGCTCCCTCCTCAATCCCGGAGAACGGTGTGGGCTCCTCACTTCCCTCCAAAAACATCCATGCTCTGGTCACCTAACTCACCTTGGGCCAGATGGAAAAGCACCCAGTTCTGTCAAGCCCAAGAGCAACGTCACTGATGTTTTAAGATCAGCTCAAGTGCAGGGAAAGACAGGAATAAAAAGACATTGGAGATTTGAAGTCAAGAGACAGACAGAGAGGTTAGGAACAGGTTCTCCCGCTGACGCTGTAGGAAGGTGGCCCCTGGGGAGGGTACAGGTGTGCTTGCAGACCTAGAAAATGTGTTATTTTTATTGTTCATTGAAATGTTTTCAACATCAACGCAGGAGACACTGTATACAGAATTCGGTATTTCTGGCTTCTATTGAAACCTTCTTTAGAGGATCTGTCCTTCCGGGGGCCTGATGTCCTGCCTGCTGCGGGAGCTGACTGGCTGCTGGCTCTCAAGGCATGCCATGGGCTCCAGGTCCCTGCTCCTCCCCAGGCTCTGGTCTTTTTTCCAGTTCTGTCTTCTCTGCGGTGTTACCTGCCCAACTCCAGCAGGAAAGGCAGACCGATTATAAAAACATTCACCCAGCGCATATTATCTGCCGTGCAATTAGAATGAAAAAAAAATCCTTTCCTTCCAAGATTTTTCCCAAGTTCCTGAAAATCAACAGCTTCATTGCAGCGACTGCTTCTGAAAGGAAGGAAAGTAAACACGTAAACTGTCCCCTTTCTGCCCCTGAGTGTTAATTTGCTTGCATCAAAATTTCTACAGTCTGTGGCTCAATCTTTCAAACTTCCTTGGTTTCCATTGTCTCGTGTGCCAAGTGGGTGTAGATATGCCCACATATAATTGTGGAAGAGAGAGTGTGTGGCCAGCCGTGGGCTGCACAGATATCTGGGGTGATGGAGAGGACACGAGATGCAGGTGTCGGTGGCCGTGGGGGGCGTTTCGATGATTCTGTGCTTGGTGTCTCGTTACCCACGTGTCACTGCAGGGAGTCCCTGTGTGAATATTTGTGATGTGAACACCAGCTCCACATTCCACAGCCACGTGGTCAGAGGGTTTCCCGTTGAGAAGGTCTGTCTCACATCGTTGGGGTTCCATGTCCGTTATCAGCTTCCCTGCTGTGGTCAGAATGCGCTGTTTGTGCTCTGGTATCTCTCTACCTCCAGACGCCTCACTGCAGAGGCTCATGGCCTCTCCGATGCCATGTCCCCATCGGGCAGCGGCAAGGGGGCCATGTGCCCCGTTGGCCTCGCTCCGAGGCCCAGGCTTCCCCAGCTGTCCCACCTGGGGCGTCCCATTCATCCTGACTGGGAGACAGGACATAGGGAAGAATGCGAGGGTCCCTTCTGCACTCACTTCTTTGGCTAAAACCAGTCCTGTGTACGGACCCATTTCAAGTGTGGACCCAAGAGCGCAATCCCGGCATGTCCCCGGAGGAAGACGGCAGGCAGAACATGCTCCACGGAGAACCACACTCAGTTTCCGCCAGCAACAGGTGCTTGCCCAGAGCCGACCCTGGGCACGCCTCTCCTGGACGGAGTGGGAGGACATGCTCATTATGGGTACGTGACATCCACAGGTGATGTAGCTGGTCTGACAATGATAGAGAAAGACGGCCCCCTAGGTTTATTTTCAGTATCCCTATCCTTCTAAGTTGGGACACAGAGTCGCAATGACCTTGACTCTAATGAGGGCACCGGTAGTGGTCTCCTGCGCCGTGGTCCTCAGAGGCCGCAGCTGGGAAGGCCAGAAGGGGAGGGGGCCATGAGCTGGGGTCAAGGACCTCTTACCAAAGACTATAAATTGGGGACTTCGGTCGTGTGGTTTTGTGATAGTGACTGGCCACGAGCGTTTCCACACAGATGTGTGAGACGCTGCTCGCGGAGGAGGAAGACAATGGGGATGTCTGCTCAGCGAGACTCTCCCTCTGGAAAGCAGCCCCTTCACAGTTTTGGGAGCCCTGCGTGTCCCCCTTTGCCCAGCACCTAGCTCTGACTCATCAGCAGTAAACAGTGGTGAGAGCAGATATCTCAGGTCTGATATCTTGCCCGACTTTTAAATAGAACGGAAAGGACTTTGAAGATGTGATCATTTTACAGGTGGGAGTGGAAGGCGTGACTCACCATCCCAGGGCTGCTCTCCTGCAGGGAGGTTCCCTTCCAGAGCTCTCCAAACTGCTGTGACCTTGGGACAAGGGGGCAGTGCCAAGTGCAACCTGTTAACAAACTCTCAGACCACTGCTCTGTTCTTCTTAAATGCACATGACCAGGATTCTTGGTCCCAGGTGACATCCTACCCGTCTATCCTCCCGAGAGAAGTGTTTGCTGGAGACAGTCTTTTTTCCCCCCTATAAGAGCTGTGGTCGCAACCCATGCAGAACATCGACCAACCCATTCAGCAGCCTCTCTTTCCCACTTTCCCGTGGTCTCTTCAAAGATCGTCAAACAGCATGAGGAAAACAGATGGGTTTCCTCACAGTGTGCCCTTTTCTCTGCTTTTGTCCTCAGTCTATATCCAAATTAGAGAAAGACAGTCTTCCTGTCCCACACTATGAAAATTTTAGGGCATTTGTAGACACCTGTCTTAAAAAGCCATCTGCTTCCATTTCTGCAAAGTAAAACATTCTTTTTACGTGCTCCTGCCCATGCCGAAGGACCCCCAACGTGACCTGAACGTTCAGCAAGCAACCCTCAGTGTCACAGGT
This sequence comes from Mellivora capensis, assembly GCA_004024625.1. Taxonomy (NCBI): domain Eukaryota; kingdom Metazoa; phylum Chordata; class Mammalia; order Carnivora; family Mustelidae; genus Mellivora; species Mellivora capensis. Next base: position 7,866 of record PISX010036580.1, on the reverse strand, counting down.
AAACAAGTCACACTCCCAGCCGGCAGAGTTGTGCACAAAGCGTGCAGGAGTTTCGGGAGATAACAACTCTTTCCTTTGGTGAGAATTTATAAGCCGAACAGAATTTGTCAAAATGTACACGTTCCCATTGGCTGAATCTGCCGATAGTTGAACAAAATCTAGTTTGTAGTTAGATGAGATGAAAAAAATCTTTTGATTTATAATGTAGGGGGTTTTATTAAATTCCTCATGGCATCATGGCAATCAAAACATTTTAAAAGTCTCTCTTTTTTCCCCCCAAGGCAAACTTCTTAAGAACCGGAGGGAACAAATTTTTGTTGCTGCACACATCGCTTGATAGTATAGAAAGGAGCTTGAATCAGCGCTATGGGTAAGGGAAACTGTCACCAAAGTTTCCCTGTTTGTTTGCCTACAGGATGTTCTAGTTATAGTTTCTAAAATAGAAGATGTAGCCTTGTTTAGTTTCCTAGAGCAGTCAAGGAATGGTATGTGGTGTGTGTGTGTGTGTGTGTGTGTGTGTACGCCGTATGCCAACCTAATTCAGGGGTCCCTGTTTCCAAGTGAGCATCGGTGCCTGTCTGGGAGACAAAGGTACTTTTGTTGCATTAGAAGTATTTCTGGATTTATGAAATTTATTCTTCATGTATGTGTTCGTGTACATTTCCATACCATGGCCAAATGACTTCCCGCATATTGTACAGCAGGGTTAATTACCACGCATCCGTTTTCCCCTGAGACTACCCAGCCCTGCAGCCTCCCTCCTCAGTGATGTCTGGGTCGTGCTGGTGTTGGAACTGACATCACTCTCCTTTTTACTATTTGAACTCGTAACGCAAGGTCACTGTATTCACAGTGTTAAATATTAAAAATGGAAGTAGCACCGTCTTAGCACAAAGCACAGACATCAGAGACGGACCAGGGATGACCATGATGGCAACATGCTAGCATCGCGCACTTGGGTCCCAGATCTCGGAGGGATGCGGCAAGAGGTGCCTGAACCAGCAATCAATGGTGCCGACAGCAGTGGTAAGGGCTGGAGCAGCAGCAGCCCCTGCAGGAGGCAATCCACACCCCTTGCATTTCACGCTAAGGATGATGCCGCTGTCGGCTCCTATTTTTAGGGTATCCTTATGGCCTTTGTACCTTCTCCACTTTCCACACTGGTCACCAAAAAACAGGACCCTTTGTGTCTTGGGGAAGGAGTTTTGGGATGTGGTATTTTGAGCACTAAAACTGGGACAAAACTAGGTGAATTGGGATGTTGGTCACCTTAGGAGCTACAAGATGGGAAAGAGCTGCCCAACGCACATCAGACCTGGTTGAGAAATACTTCATTGTGTCGAGCCATGGAGACACGGGGGTTGGGGCCGAGAAAGTGGGCATTCTCCTCCCGGCTAACGCTAAACACTTCTTCCCACTGCTTCTCTCCAAACCCAGCAGCCTGCGTAGACATGCCATTAATCAGACAGCACAACCCAGCAACAGAGACTCCACGATTAAGCCAAAGGGTGCTGTCCAGTAAAGGAAGCTCCGGTTCCAAACTCCAAGTCTGCGTACCTTCCAAGCGCCATTGCTCCCAGCCTCAGGAGAAACAGAGCTCCCCGGGCTAGTTGCACTGGATCTCACGCACCTAAGATAAGCAGGTTTAATAAATCACAAAGAACTTTTACCAAAGGTGGCTGTGCCATGAATTAAGGCGGTCCCGGCAGCCCGACATTTCGCACATCTTAAATTAGGGATAATGGGTTCGTCTTTGTCATCTACATAACAGATAATATGACATATTAGACCCGAAATCGGTTTTATACATGACCTAATTCTAATTTCTGTAATTTAGTTCTAACCTTTATTGAGTGGCTTCAGTGCTCCAGAGACGCGGGTAAGGGATTTAGTGGTAAATGACACACTGTCCCGCACTGTTCCTTTTCTGAAGCCGTGTGTGTATGTATGTGCCGGCATGTGTTAAAGTAAAATTTACGTGACATAAATGGAACTACAATGTTCAGGTGAACAGTCCAGTGGTTTTGGGTATACTCACAACGTCATGTAACCATCGCCTCTGTCTGGTTCCCAGACATTTTCATCATTCCCAAACACTTACCCATTCAGCAATCATTCCCTATCCCACCCACCACCCAACCCCTCCCGCCAACTCATCTCCTTTCTGGCTATCGATTTCCCCCCTCTGGATATTTCATATAAATGGAATCATGCAGCATGTGATCCTTTTTTTGCATAATGTTTGTTAAGAAACATCCTTTTGTACTGCGTACTCAAACAAAAATTGGTACCCAAATATTCATAACAATACTATTAACCCAAGCCAGAAGGTAGAGACCACCCAAAATGTCCATCGACTGGTGAATGAGCAAACAAAATGTAGTATGTCTATTCATACTATGAATATACTAATAGACTAATATTATTACCATAGAGTTTTATCAGACAAAAAAGCTATATATATGTCTCAAAGAGATTATACTTAATAATAATGTTTTGTGTACTTGAAAGTTTCTAAGAGGGCAAATCTTCAGTGTTCTCACCATTTAAAAAATTTTTAAAAAAGGAAAAAGAGAATGTTAAGTATGTAAGGTTGATGGTTGTGTCCATGAGCTTGACTGAGTCATTTCTACCTCATGTATGTGTATCAAAACATTAAGTTGTACACCTTTAATATACAAACTTTTTGTCAATTTCGTGCAATTAAACTGGAAAAGAAAACCCTAAAATGAGGAAGTGAATGTACATTTTTAAAAAGGCTACTTTTCTTTTTCTATATATCGACTCATTTTATTTGTAGCCTTTATTCCAGAAAGTGGTGGATACCTTGTCTAACTCAAGGGAGGGTCTTGTCAGCCAGCCCAGGGTCCGGGACGGCGCTCCGTCCTACAGGGCGTGGCCTGCATGGAGCTGGGAATGACCCCACGTCCCTGGTGCCCTGATCTAGTTTCTGAAATCTCCAGGTACCGCTGCTATGCGGATACATCCGCTGCTTTACAGATACATCAGGACCCGGTCCACAGGCACGCGGAAGAGGCGCGGAGGCTCTGCACAGGTGAGAGGAGTCTGCGAGTCGCCTCCGGAGCGCCCCCCAGCCAGCCGCTGGGGCATCTGCACTCCACTGCCCCTTGGCCATGCTGCGTGGGCACCGCTGAGCCCTCCACACACGTCCCCGGTCACAGAGTACAGGAGCCCTTTACTCCTGGACTCCCAAGCTAGCTGAAATTTTGAGCATGTCCCACTTCCTCTCCTGGGTGCTCAGAGCCAGTGAAGGAGGACAGGTGGGGAGATAGGAAGCAATGGGCAGGCTTTTTTTCAGGGACACACAGAGCAGTTTCTCTGTAATCTATTATTTTCCCATTTTTACTTCTCCCCAGGAAGCGAGTGCCTCCTGTCCTGGCTTAAATGAGAGAAAACCATGTGATGGGCTAGAAAAATAAATTACCAGGCACAAACAGAAATAAATGACTACATCACTGTGTAATCCCATTTTAATAAACATTAAAAAAAAGAGAGAGAGTGCATTTTGATCTAATAGTGTTTTCTATCCTAAGAGAAAACTACTAAGCCATAAAGGAGAACCTACGTATGTGACTAAATGACATTTTCAAACTTCCGTTTATTAAAATGCATCATAAATACACTAAAAGGCAAAAGAAAACTGGGGAAATACTTATAATAGAGAAGACAAGGCATTTGCATCCTTAATATATAAAGAGCATTTATAAATCAACCAATATAAATGCAAACACTTTAATAAAAACTGGATAAAGGATATGAAGAAGCAAATCAGAAATGAAAATAAGAGGATATGGGAAATATATATATACATATATTTTGGATGGAAATATATATTTGAGAAAATATGTATTTGGGAAAATATATTAATAATGAAAAAGAAAAACTTCATCATGAATAAAAAGAGAGCAAAAATAAGCAAGATGTTATGTCTCACTGACCGGTCTAGCAGAGGAATTTTAAACATAACCTCTTTTGTTGGTAGAGCATATTGAAATGGGCACTTCCATAGTAGAAACATTTTGAAGAACAATTTTGTGATATGGAATCAAAGTCTTATAATGGAAGTTCCTATTTGACCCCAACTTCATTCTTTGATATTTATTTCAAGCCAATAATCAGAGATGTAAAAACTATAAGGGCTTCTTTATGATGCAAAGCATTCCCCATTTCAGAAAAGCTTTCAGCAGTGATAGCATGGTGGTTGTTAGGCATACTAATGGCATTTTTATGTATCAGAAAAGGGCTGCACTAGATGAGCTGAGGATTACAAATCTTAAATTTTATTATTCAACTAGTTGGTCATCAGAACAGAATTAGTGGAGAAGCCTTACTAAAACTATGATGGAAAAAATAGTGATGATGATGGTGGTCATAATGGTGAAGATGGTGATGGTGATGGTGGTGGTGATAGTGGTGATGGTGGTGATGATGGCGATGATGATGGTGATGATGGTGATGGTGATGATGGTGATGATGGTGATGGTGGTGATGATGATGGTGATGGTGATGGTGGTGATGATGGTGATGGTGGTGATGATGATGATGGTGGTGATGATGATGATGGTGGTGATTATGATGGTGATGGTGGTGATGATGATGGTGATGATGATGGTGATGATGATGGTGATGGTGGTGATGATGATGGTGGTGTTGATTGTGATGGTGGTGATGATGATGGTGATGGTGATGATGGTGGTGATGATGGTGATGGTGGTGATTATGACACAGATGGTGATGACTATAATGGTGGTGATGATGCTGATGACAATAAAGCCCTCTGCTTCATTTAAATAAGAATATGAGCAAGATGAGTTATTGAAGGTCCCTGTGTGGAGCAGCAGGAGGTCACACAAGAGCACGTGGCCAGCTGGCTATCCGAGGGCCAGACATGGCTATCAGTATGTGCTGATGGCCTTGGTCATGTCAGGGAGTTCTCAAGACAAGCATGGAAGCTTGGATTCCATGAAAACCATTTAACAATTCCTCTGAACATCTACCAGGGGCCCAGTCATACAGGGAGGCAGAATTGAACACCCTGCTCTCCCCAAATGCCCAGGACTCCAGGTGGGTAGACTTGGCCCAGCAAGGACATTGCGCCTGTTATGACTGATGGGAGCTCTCAATCATTAGCAACAGAGTCAATTAAAAAAAAAAAAATCACAACGTGGACCAACGCAAAATGGCAAACAAGAAAACACAAACCAAATGAGTCTGCCAGGCCCTCCAGAATGGCCAGCCTCAGAGACCTCTGTTCAAACAGGGCTTCCCCCCACACTCATGTATTCGGTCAATGAATAGACAGGTGTCGAGTGCAGAAGGTGTGATGGTAGATGTGGGCACCTCAAGGCCAAGAGGGGAGTTAATCCATGCCAAGCACTCTGAGGAGATGCTCAGGCATGGGAACAGGGGACTGGAGTTAGGATGGGCACATCTGGGCGCAGGGAAGGGAAGGCTGGCTGTTCTCCTCCATCATGGAGGGGGTAGGGAGTGGGTGGATGTTCCCTGGAGTCTCGGGTGTGGGCAGAGGCAAAGGCAGGGGGTTCCCATCCTCAGGCAAGGACAGCAAGCTATCTTACGTGTGTTCCCATCATCAGGCAAGGACAGAAAGCTATCTTAGGCAGCTGTTGCCAGCAGGAGAGAGGGCCCATAGGAGAGACATTAGAGAAACAGGTGCCCACATGTGTCAGAGTAGAATGACATCTTCAAGCCCCATCGGACTCATTGTCTAGTGGGGCTGAGGACACAAACTTCTCAGCCCTGCACAGCTGCTGGGTCCCCAGTGGTGGTGTCTCTACATCCCTAAAGGTAACAGTGGCCTCAAGGTTGGGGCCCAAGAGTGGGAGATCGAATGGCATCACTGGTCAAGAGACATAGGTATGGAGGTCAGGAGGAAGAGGAGAGGGCTGAAGCCCCCAGAGTAATTTCTAGGGGGCATGGGGGTGTGGTGAGGCTGTCCAGAGGCCCTAGAGAGGCATACTTTCTTCTGGAAGTTCTTTCTTGTGGGGAGTTGCATTTGAAGTTAGAACAACAGCCAAACATTGGATGTAATCGTACTTACCACCAGAAAATTCAACTTTGGGAGTTTGTTTTTCCCAGAGATGAAATAGAATATTGTTTTTCTTTTCTTCTTCTGGGGGGCTGGGGGGCTGGCAGAAGGAGCAGGTGTCTTACAACAAAACCCCAGAACATGGGGGGATGTTATCTGTCAGCATGAGAATTCCATGCAGCTCTGTGGGGGCGGGGGCTGGGGGGCCAGCCAAGGGAGGAGGACCTCCCCTTCCATTATCCTTTTAGACTACCCAGCTTAGTATGAATGAGGTCCAAAGAGAAGCAAACCTGAGATGAGGAGGTCCAGACCACCAGGGGCTTGCTGACGCCCATGGGGCAGGGTTAGGGAGCCCCCCAATACTTGCTCAGAGTTGGTGAAGTGCTGAGTCTCTGCTCTTTCTGTTTTTCTCATCTGCAGCACCCACTGCCTGGGATGGGGTCCCCCCACTGACTTTCATCTTCCCCTTGTGGATTGGCTGCTCAAGGGGAAAAGTGAGGTCATTTGCCAAAAAGGGAGCAGGGTTGGAAGTCCCCTGCCTTGCCGCTGGGGCTCTGTCTGCTCTTCCCGCACCTTCCCTGCAGGAGGGCACAGGACAGGATGGAAGCTGACTGGTGGGGGCAGGTGGCTGTCTGGGGCCTTGACCACAGGGGTTCCTGAGAAGTGATTAAGGAAGAGGACAATTTGCCTGCGGGCTGCTGGCTTCAGATGACCAGAGACTCAGACAAAGAAAAGGTCATTTCTTCTCAGTTCTCTGGTCTCACGTGCTTGGTGATGTCCAGAAATAATGGGGTCACAGTCCAAGTCAGTTCACGACCTCCAGACCCTGTCCCACTGTGGCTCCAGGGTCCCCTCCTCTGCAGACACCCCTTGCCCCCGGGCTGTGGGGCAGTGCACAAGGGGTTCACTTTCCCTGGGAGAAGTGCTATTACCATTTTGATTTCCTAAGCCTAGAAAATAAATTAAGGTATTTGGATATAAATTTGATTGTTTTGTCTCTCCAACACAAAACAAATAAAAGCAATTTAAAAAGCACCGTGAACGTGTGGGTTCCATTTGCAGCAGGAACAACCTTGTCCCCAGACAGTCGGTCGTGTCTTCTCCGCCACCTTCCAGAATCATGCCCCATGCTTCCCACCACCCCCTCCTCCTCTTTCTTCTCGTCTTCTTATCTCAGCTCCCCCCGATGTCTTTGGAGAGGACTCCTCCTTCTGCTTGGAGCAGAATCGCCCCGAGCCCCCTGCACCCCGGTGCTCTCACCCAGCTCCCTGTGTTTGGCCTCCCCAGCATACTTCCTAATGTTTACTTTTGGCCCCCACCACTATGTTATCCACCTTGGATAATATCCTGAGGGCCAGGATCAGACTCAGTCCTGTCCATCTCTGCAGCCCCAGCCCCCAGTAAGCACTGGGCACAAGAGAGCCGTAACAAGTATCTGTTGAATTACTGAATGAATAAATTACCCCAAACATGAATATGAGATATACTCAGTGACCTCCATGACCCCACCATAGACTCTTCATCAGACATCATTTTTGCCAGGTGCTTAGACTTTCTTTCTTCTTCCAGCTCCTTTTTAATCTTCCTGTCCTTTCTTACTGTTCTTCCCACTGCCAGGGTCCTTACCTCCTCTGTTTGCAAAAATAGTTTAGTTTCCCCAACTTCCTTATGACACATCTTTGATGTCGTATTTTCTCTACTAAAATGGTAAATCAGGGAATTTCAAAAGTAAATAAAGTTCTTTCCCTAATAGCTTTTTAGTTTGAAACAATGTTTTGGTGGAGAAGAAGAAGGAGGAG
>PISX010036579.1:0-11825 GCA_004024625.1 Mellivora capensis | reverse complement strand
CTGGGTGGTTCAGTGGGTTAAAGCCTCTGCCTTCGGCTCAGGTCATGATCTCAGGGTCCTGGGATCGAGCTCCGCATCGGGCTCTCTGCTCAGCAGGGAGCCTGCTTCCTCCTCTCTCTCTGCCTGCCTCTCTGCCTACTGTGTCTGTTAAATAAATAAATAAAATCTTAACAACAAAAAAAAGAAGATACTTATGTAAGATAGGAGTTTATTTCTTTCTCACTTAAAGAAATGAAAAATCCGGAGATAAATAGTCCACAATTGGTATAGTAGCTCCTGCGGTGTCATCAAGGGTCCTGACTCCTCTCTTTCTAATTTACATTCCTGACACATGGCTTGAATTATCAAGGTTTCCTCATTGTCCAAGTTCGTTGCAGGAGCTAAAGCCATCAGCCTGCCTTGCAGACCAAAAGAAGGTAAAAGGATCTGTCAGGTGAATGGACTCCCTTTAAATAATCTTCCCACAAGTCCTACCTAGTATGTCCACTTACAAATTGGCCACATTTAGCCATGTGTTCTAACCTAGCTGCACAAGAAGCTGGAAAGCATGGTCTTTTATGTTAAGAAGCAACATGCTCAGCTGAAAATTGGTACTGTGTTACTAAGTAGAAAGGGGGAAATAGATGCTGGATAGGCAATTAGCAGACTCTAGGACACTAGGTAGAACCTTCCTTTAAAAAGAAGAAACAGGGCACCTGGGTGGCTCAGTTGGCTAAATGACTGCCTTCGGTTTAGGTCATGATTCTGGAGTCTGGGATTGAGTCCCACGTCAGGCTCCCTGCTCAGCAGGGAGTCTGCTTCTCCCTCTGGCCCTTTCCCTGTCATGCTCTCTCTCACTCTCTCTCAAATAAATAAATAAAATCTTCAAAGAAGAAACAGTTTAGGGGCATCTGGGTGGTTCAGTTGGTTAAGAGTCTTCTTTCAGCTCAGGTCATGATCCCAAGATCCTAAGATCAAGCCCCATGTCAGGCTTCTTGCTCAGCAGGGAGTTTGCTTCTTCTCCCTCTGCCCCTCTCCCCTGCCCATACTGTCTCGTGCCCGTATGCATTCTCTCAATCTCTCTCTCTCTCTCAAATAAATAAAATATTTTAAAAAACAGTTTTATTGACATATTGACATACAATAAACTGTACATATTTAAAGTGTACAATTTGACAAGTTTTGACATAAATACGTACTTGTGAAACCATCACCACAATTAAGATAATTAACATATCCATCACCCCAGTATTAGTACCCTTGTGTAATTATTCCTTCCCACCCACTCTGTGTTGGGGTTCTACAGGACCACCACTGGGTGTGATGATTCCTAAGAGGACTCAGAGGACTCAGGATACACAGTCATAGTCACAGCTATGATTTATTTCTTCAGAGGGGTACAAAAGTGAGTCAGCGAAAAGAAAAGGTACATGGGCAAAACCAGGTGCAAGCTTTCAAGAATCTTATCCCAGTGAAGTCACAGAATATACAGTGAATTGTGACAACTAAGAAATGTTACCAAGGAAGCTCATTAGAGACCTAGTGCCCAGGTTTTTACTGGGTCTGGTCAGTTGGGTACCTTCTTCCTAGCACAAAGCGAAATTACAGACCACCGGAAAGAAAGTTACACCTGTGGCTTGTACTGTATTTTCTGTTGGACAAGAAGTTTACTACTCAGGATATTGGGGTGGAGCTAGGATTGAAACAGATTTGTGTCTTTTTTTTTTTTTTTAAGATTGTACTTTATATTTGTCAGAGAAAGAGTGAGCACAAGCAGGGGCAGCAGCAGACAGAGGGAGAAGCAGGCTCCCCGCTGAGCAAAGAACCCGATTCGGGACTCGATCCCAGGACCCTGGGATCATGACCTGAGCCGAAGGCAGATGCTTAACTGACTGAGCCACCCAGGGGGTCCCACTGATTTGAGTCTTTATATTTGCACTCTCTAGTGCCTTTCCTCCCATCCCCTCTCAAATTCATTCCAGTTAGGCCTTCATTTTCACTCTTCTGTCAAACTGCTCTTGTTTAGGCCCATGTGACTAAATTCACTCATCTCTTCTCAGTCTTTGTCTTCACCCCGCAGCAGCATTTGATCCAGCCAACCGTTCTCTCTTGGCTTCTAGAATATCACATTTATTCGGTGGTCCCCCTGCCTCCCTGGTTGATCCTTCTTGATCACCTTTGCTAGTTCATCGTCTTCACTTCTGTCCTTAATGGTGACGTATTCGTGAGCTTAACCCTTCTTCTCTTTGTGTACGTCCTCGTTCTATGGATCCTCTCATCCAGCCTTGTGACTTTAAATTCCATTTGTATGCCACACCTGCATATTGATGTTTTCAGTCTGGAGACAAACTTGATATCTGACTCTCTACAACATGTCTACTGAGAAGTCTAACAGACATTTCGAACTTACAGTGTCCAAAATTGAAGTCTTGACCTTAAACTCCTCAAACCTGCTTTACTCAGAGTTTTCCCCACCTTTCCAGAGGATCGGGCCCCAAACCCAGGAGCTGACCTGTATCTTCAGTAGTATATCCAAAATTCAACCATTTCTTACCACCTCCACTGCTGCCATGCTTCTGCCACCCTCTAAACCACTGGTCGTCTACTGCTTGCACGATGACCGCTGCCTTCTAACTCAGCTTTTCCCTTCTCACCTTCACTTTCCTTCTTTCTATCCTTAAAGGATGCTAGAACTAGAAGTGGGGTACCTGGGTGGCTCAGTCAGTTAGGCAGCTACCTTCAGCTCAGGCCATGATCTCAGACTCTTTGTTCTTGGGTTCTCTTGGGAGCAGCTGGGCATGGGAATAGGAATATAATTGATGTCTACTAATAAACTACCAAATGGTTTTCTTGAACAATTGTATGATTTTACACTCTTATCAGCCACATGGGGGACTTCAGGTTATGCCACATCTTCACCAGCACTTGGAATTATTAAAACAGGAGTGTGATCAGGGAAGGACCCTTCTGTTTAGGCCTTGGATTCTGTATTTTAACTGCGTAAGAAATACTCAACCAATAAAACATAGGGTAACAACAAAACATACGATCAGAATCTACCTCAACCTCTTATGAATTATAACACCTCCAGTCAGAACATCTTGCCAGACTCAGGCTTAGTTACCTCAGAACTGTCTGGGACTGTTACAGGCAACTGTGTGTGAGTGTGGGTTTAAGGAGAAATGTATCTTATTTCCTTGGAGCTTTCTGTTATATTGAATTATATGTTAAAAATATTTACTTATAATTAAAATAATTTCTTCTAACTTTCTAACAAAGTGCCTTGTAGTAACTTAAATTGGGATCTGGGTTAAGACAGGCCTAAATTTGCATCTTGGCTCGGCCACTTTTTGTGTGATCTCAGTCAAGTTTCTTAATCCTTCCGGCATCCGCGCACATCCCTACCTGCCCTTGGTATACCTACCCATCTCCCTGCTGAAATTGCTCCCCATGTATCAGAAGTAGAAAAGTGTGTAAGTTTTAGCTTGAGATAATTGGATATCCACAGGGGTTCGTGGAATATTGTATCTTTTGACAATTCTCAAGTATCAGAATTAGATAGAAGGGTGCTCTTTCACTAAAGGCGGACACAGATTGGCATCTGACATTCTTTCTTTAGGTAAAGCGGTGTTTCCCCAACATCATCTATCACTTTTCTCCTAAGTTCCTTATGTTTGACTGGATTGTCTTTCTCAAAATCTTTCTAGGCTGTTCAGCTTGACCCTGAAGAAACTTGTCATGCTGAAAGAAATGGACAAAGATCTTAACTCAGTGGTCATTGCTGTGAAGCTACAGGTGAGTTGAGCAAGATTTCGTTCACAGTCCAGGGAAGCTGCTTAAGTATTTGCCTGCTGTTGGGACTCCAGAAATACTGCCGGGGGCCTGCCTCTTCCCTCCTTCCCTCCTTCCCTTCCTCCTCAGCCAAGCAAGAAACAATAGTGTAAGATGACTGAGTTCATGAGAACTAATGAGTCCCAGTTCTGTCTCTTAGTTAAACCACTCAGTTTTTTTAAACTTTAGTTTCTTTGTCTGAAATTTTAAAACTTGGTCCTTCCTGCCTTGCATATCGAACAGGATTAGTCTGACGATCAGGTGATGCAGATGCTAACGTGTGTGATAAATGATTCAGAAATTGCTGTGGTGGCCAGTGCCTGTGTCAGTCTTACTCTCAGGGTTTCTGGGTCCAAGGAAATGCATGGGTTGGAGAAGCACTTTGGAGGTTTTCTATAAGGTAGAAGAAATTTATAGATTATTGTTTCTGACTTGGCAATGAAAAATTTACTGGAATGTTTTAACTTCTGGGTAATCCACCCATAAACTGCTTATACTTACTTGGTATCTTCAAGGAACCCAAAATATTAACAAACATTCATACTCTAAGCATTCCTGAAGTTCAGAGAAGAAGGGAGAACTGCACTGTGGGAATGTTAAGGAATTTACCTCTTGCCAGCTAATTGCCCGATGGCAGAAGTAGTACTAGAAACTAAAGAGCAGGTAATTTATATATAGTCATCAAACTCCACAGCGAGGCCTTCCTTAACTGTTAAGTCCTTCCTCACGATGACTCCCTAGAGTTCACTGAGATTCTGGAATCATTAAATAATGACTGGATTCCTCAACTGAAGAGTGTATTTAGTGTATTTAGTGAATTCTTACTCATTGAAAATAGTGAACTGTATGGTAACGGCCTACCAGCCAGCAGATTGTATTAGCTAGACCAGCTGTGGTGCAGCGGTGTATTGTTCCAATACTGGCTTCGCTGGACTCCACGTCTGTAGCACTCACAGTGCGTGTACCAGCCCTAAGGTCCTCAGCTCTCTTTCCAAGACAAATGCATTATCTTAATTTCTTCCTCAACACTTAAGACATTTTAATTACTCCTTATGAATTCCTGCATGTCTCACTTTATACTCTGACTCCCTGTTCATCTTTGTACATAATTCCTCCCAGTTCTGTGAAACATTCCCAGGCACCCTACGTTGAGAAAGCAAGTATGGGGTAATGATGTGTGAAGTAGAGACTTCCAGTGTCTTTGCTTCCTGTCCCGCTTTTGCACCCATTTCTGGGTCATGGGCAGGGTTCCAGTTTTCAGGAATTGTTGCTTTGCTAAAAGCTGTTGCTTTCCAATGCAAACACTGTTGGTATGGTTTGGAAAGTTCCCCACTGCTTTTGCCATCCCTGCAGTCAAATGCCTTTGCCAAAAGAAATAATTTCCTTTATTTCCTGATTAAATATTTAACATTCTGTAAAATTTAAAATTATACCCCAAAACTATAAATATCCTTAATTTTTTATTGCTTTACTTCCAGGCAGCTGGAAGTAATTACAGATGTTATCACATTCATTTATCCAGTGACTTGTTTATTCATTTATTCATTCATTTAATACACTTTTATTAAGCATCTATTATATGCAAAGCATTGCTCTACGCACAAGGATTACAGCAGTGAGAGGCTAAAACAGAAATGGGAAACATGCATAAGGCCCTTTTTTTAAGATGTATTTATTTATTTGAGAGAGAGTGCATGGGAACAGATGGGTTGGGGGGTGGGGACAGAGGAAGAGAGACTCTCAAGTGGACTTTCTGCTGAGTGTGGAGCCCGACGCAGGGGTTGATCTCATAACCCTGAGATCATGACCCAAGTTGAAATCAAGAGTTGGACACTTAACCAGCGGAGCCTCCCAGGTGCCCCAAACATGCATAAAGCACTTCTGCTTCATTGTGAAATATGCTCTTGTCTTGAACCAATACTTCTGCAATTCAGTTGTGAAGTAAAATAGCTGCTTTGGGGCACACATGGGTGGCCAATCATTTAATTGTCTGACTCTTAATTTCAGCTTAGGTCATGATCTTGGGTCATGAGATGGAGCCCTGCGCCAAGGCTCTGCACTGGACATGGCGCCTGCTTAAGATTCTCTCTCTCCCTTTCCCTTTGCCGCCCCACCTTCTCATGTTCAGGCGCTCTCTCAAATAAATAAATAGATAAATAAATAAACAAACTGCTTTTTTTATGGAACACCATTTTTAAGTGAAAGCAGGCCTCATAGACAAACTAGTTATTCAGACTCAGCTACTTGGAAGATTTTTTTTTTTTTTTTGGAAGATATTTTCTTGAAAATGAGCAAAGGGAACCTGTCACTTCAAGGGAAATGGCTAAAACATAATTTTGGCCAATGACAAATAAAATTTGATCTTTCAAGTGAAAATTAGAATTTTGGAAAATGTGTTTGTCATTATAAGCTTCACAGCTTCCCATTTCTTAAGGACTTTTCTGAAGAGATCAGTGGTGATAGTAATGATAACGATTTTTTAAATTATATAATAAAAAGTGTATAACATTTGAAAGATTGGCCTAACTCAGTGACTCAGTGTTTTCCAAATGACGAATACATGATGTTACAAAATCATGCTAGGTAAAAGATCCGTTCAGAAAACAAAATAGACCAATGGATTGGATTTTTATTTTTAACATTTTATTTTGAGATCATTTTAAATTTGCAGGAGATGCAGGGATAGTACATAGAGTTCCTTTATTCCCTTTGCCCAGCTTTTCCCAATGTTAACATCTTTCTTAGCCATGGTACATTTATCAAAACTAAGAAATTATCATTGGTACAATATTATTAATTAAATTAGAGACTTTATTCATGGGGCACCTGGGTGGCTCAGTCGTTAAGCATCTGCCTTTGGCTCAGGTCATGATCCCAGGGTCCTGGGATCAAGCCCCCACAGGGTTCCCTGCTGATCGAGAAGTCTGCTTCTCCCTCTCCCACTCGCCCTGCTTGTGTTTCCTCTCTCACTGTCTCTCTGTCAAATAAATAAATAAAATCTTAAAAAAAAAAAAAAGACTTTATTCAGATTTCCCAGTTTTTCCACTGTTGTCCTTTTTCTGTTAATTTTAATATATAACAATGCTACAAAAGCCTCCTCCTTTTTTTAACTTCATAACTTCTTGAGTCTAGATTTTTTTTAAGGATTTTATTTATTTATTTGACAGAGAGAAATCACAAGTAGGCAGAGAGGCAGGCAGAGAAAAGGTCGGGGGAGGGGGAAGCAGGCTCCCCGCTGAGCAGAGAGCCCAATGAGGGACTCGATCCCAGGACCCTGAGATCATGACCTGAGCCAAAGGCAGAGGTTTTAACCCACTGAGCCACCCAGGCGCCCCTGGATTTTTTCATATACTCAACCAAAATAATATTTTGCAACAACTTGAGTACAGAAGCAGGGATGCTGCTTCTGTACTCAAGGGGAATCCTGTTGTCTTCTATTAGCCAGACATTAAATAAGTCAATCAGAGAAAGATAATTATCATATGATAATTCCTCTCTGATATGAGGAATTTGAGAGGCAGGGCGAGGGTTCATGGGGGGTAGGGAGGGAAAAAAATGAAACAAGATGGAATCAGGAGGGAGACAAACCATAAGAGACTCTTAATTTCAGGAAACAAACTGAGGGTTGCTGGGGGGTGCGGGGTGGGGGGCTGGGGTGGCTGGGTTATGGACATTGGGGAGGGTGTGTGCTCTGGTGAGTGCTGTGAAATGTGTAAGACTAATGATTCACAAACCTGTACCTCTGGAGCAAATAATACATTATATGTTAATAAAACTAAATTAACTAATTAATTAATTTAAAAAAGAGGTTTGCAGAAAGGTAAAAGTATGCCCTCTCCTTCATACTGCTGTTGAGAATGTAAAATGATACAGCCATCTTGGAAACAGACTTGCAGTTCCTGAAAAGGTGTGACATAGTGTTAGTTACCGGATGACCCAACAATTCCACTCCTTGAAGGTACCCAAGAGAAATGAAAACATGGCCATGTGAAACCTTGCACATAAATGCTTATTACAGCATCTATTCATAATACCTAAAAATTGGAAACAAACCAAGTCTATTAACTGAGGAATGGATATGTAAAAGGTGGCATATCAGTTCAATGGGATATTTTTTAGCAATGAACAAAAATAAAGTATATCCATGCTACAACACGGGTGAACCTTGAAAACATTGTGGTAAATGAAAGGCAGGCACGAAAGGCCACATATTGTATGATTCCATTTATATGAAATGTCCATAGTACGTAAATTGATAGCGTCAGAAAGTAAATTAGTGGTTGCCTAGAGCTGGGGTGCGAGGATGAGAAGATTAGTAGGGTGACAGCTAAAGAGTATGGAGTTTCTTTGGGGGATGATAAAAATGTTCTAGAATTGATTGTGGTAATGTTTGCACAACTCTAAATATCCTAAAAGCCACTGAATTGTACACTTTAAGTGGGTGAATTGTATAGTGTTTGAGTTACATCCCAGTAAAAATTGTTATTTTTAAAAACCATGCCATCTTCTTGCTAAATTGTTTTTGTTTTAGAAAAGATATTTTTCACAAAAAATGCTTTTATGTAAGCACATGAAAGATGTATTAGTTTTAAGTGAATTAATACATGTTTTTAAATATCTATTATAATTCCTAATGTGGTAAATATTGATAGATGTACCTATATAAACAAAAGCTATTTGGATGTATAATTTTTTAGTATAAAAAGATTCTAAGGCTGAAAAGTTTAAGAATCATTGTAGTTAAAGTAAAGAGACAACAAGCATAATAAATAAGAACATTATCTACAGACTTTCCTTGAAATCTAATCCATTCTGGGAAATATGTTGGATAGCAGCAGCCTATCTTTCATTCTTTAAATGGGAAAAATAACAGTGAATTCTCAGCTATCCAAGAAACCTCTACCTATTTCCTCAGACAGTACTACAACACTCTTAGCTACCTATGTGACCACTCACCAATAATCTTATATTTTAAAAAGAAGCATTTAAAACACTAGGAACCGGAGTACCTGAGTAGCTCGGTTGGTTAAACGTCTGCCTTCGGTTCAGGTCACGATCCCAGGGCCCTGGGATCCAGCCCTGCATCAGGCACCTCATTCACCAGGGAATCTGTTACTCCCTCCTCTCCCTGCCCCGCCCCACTCATGCTCTCTCTGGAGTGGGCGCTTTCTCTCTCAAATAAATAAAATCTTTAAATAAATAAATAGAACACTAGGAACCTAATTTTTAATGCATTAAATACTCTTTAATGTGTATTTTTATGTGGTGTAAGTAATGATATTGTATCAGATATAAATTGTTTTGCTTCTGTACTGTGAATGAAGATATACTATTATATAGCTTAAAGATGATATGTAAAGATACTAAAGATAACTTTGAAATTGGGCCCAAATTGGTAGTGCCTCAGGCACCTGGAAGAACCAAGTACTGGGCCCCATGAAGAGCAAATCTTTGGAGAAGGGTGGGAAAGATGAGAACAGTAGTGCGCCATGCTTTAAAAGTGAGTGCTCAGGGCACCTGGGTGGCTCAGTTGGTTAAGCAACTGCCTTCGTCTCAGGTCATGATCCTGGAGTCCTGGGATCGAGTCCCGCATCGAGCTCCCTGCTCAGCAGGGAGTCTGCTTCTCCCTCTGACCCTCTCCTCTCTCATGCTCTCTCTCTCTCACTCTCTCTCAAGTAAATAAGTAAAATCTTAAAAAAAAAAAAAAAAAGTGCCAGTGCTCACTGTGATGCTGTGACTGCCCTGCACTCTGTGTCCTGTTACCAGCCACCCAGACTGAGTTTAACAGGTTTGCAATTTAGATAATGCAATTGGGGTAGAGTGTTTACAGCACATATTTGAATAGCGAGAGTTCAAATAGTGCGGGCCACTGCTGTTGGAAGGAAATGTATCCTGTGGGGAAATAAATAAAAGAAGATAAAGGGATGGACTATGCCAGAGGTGAGGGAAGTTACAGATTATATGTGGTGGTCAGGGTGGGCCTCACGGAGAAGATGACATTTATGCAAAGACTTTGAAGGAGGTGAGGGAGGGAGCCATGCACTGTCTGGAGAAAGAGCCATCTAAGTTGAGGGCAAAAGGCAAGGCAAGGCTAAGGCGGGCATGTGTCTGACAGAATCAAGAGAAAGGAGGAGGTGGCCATTGAAGCTAGAGAGGAATGAAAAGACCAGGAGACGAAGTCAAAGAAGTAGGGGAGACAGGATGTGTGCGGATAATTGGAAGGTCTCTGGCTTTCAGTCTGTGTGGATTGGAGGGTTTCAAGCAAAGGAGTGATGGTATCACTCTGGCTGTTGTGTGGTGAAGACACTTACAGGTGGGAAAGAGGAATCAGGAAGACCAGTTAACGGACCATAACAGTGATTCAGGCAAGAGAGGAGGGTAGCACCAGAGTTTTGTTTTTTTTTCTTTTCTTTTCAAAGCCTATTTAAGCAATCTCTCTACACCCGACATGGGGCTTGAACTCACGACCCCGAGATCAAGAGCCACATGCCGTACTAACCAAGCCAGCCAGGCTCCCCACCAGAGTTTTTTCTTGGGCAATTGGTGGTTGGAAATGCCATTAAGTGAGATGAAGAAGACTGTGGGTAAAGCTGCTCTGGAGGGAAAGATCTAAAACTCAGCTTATCGTATTACGTTTGAGATGCCTGTTAGATGTCCAGGAAGGGATGTTGAATAGACAATTGAATATATAGGTTTAGAGTCCAGGAGGGAGGTCTGGGATAGAGATATAATTTGAAGAGTATATTTAATTAAAACCCTAAGATTGGGTGAGAGAATTAGAAGTAGAGTCAACATAGATAAGAGAACAGGTCTAAGAATTAAGACCCCAGGCACTCCAACATTAGGAAGTCAGTGAGGAGAGGAAGGACCTGAAAAGGAGACCAAGAGAGAGTAGCCAGAAGATAAGAGGAAATCCAAGAGGGTATGGGGTTTGGAAGCCAGGTGAGGAAGTGTTGCTGGAAGTCAAGACCAATGGGCTCTATCAAAAACTGCAGATAGGTCAAAGGAGATGAGAACAGGTCATCAGATTTCTTTAAAGTGAAGTTTATTTGGGACCTTGCCAATGGCATTTCTGGTGGACTGGTGGAGATAGGAAGATTGACTGGAATGCATTTAAGAGAAAATGAAAGAAGAGGACTTCAGGAGAGTAAAAATGGACAACTCTTGAGGAGTTTGCTATAAAGTGAAGGCAATGTACGGGTTGGTAGCCAGCAGGGCACATGGGGATGAGAGAGTTGTTTTTTGGTTTTGGTTTTGATTTTTTTAAGATGAGAGAAATAACATCATGTTTATTAGTGGAAATGATCCAGAAAAAGAGGAAAGTTGATCATGTGGGAAAGGAAAGACTGGGTAGAAGAGCCCATTTGAGCAGGTGAGAAAGGATGAGCTCTGGTGTCCAAATGGAGTGGTTGGCTTTAGATGGGAGCAGAGCCTTCTTCTTTAGAACAAGAGGGATACAGGATACATGAGCACCGATGCACTTAGTAGGTAGGTGTGCTGAGAGCTGTGGGAGCCCTTTCCCCATTGCTTGCATTTTGTAGGCAAAGTAGGAATCAAGTTACTAGCTTAGAGTGAGGAGAGGTAAGGAGATGTTAGGGGTTTGCGAAAAAAATGAGAAGATACAAAACCGTCATCAAGTAGAGTAGAAAAGTGAAAAGACTTGAGACAATACAGAGTAATTGCCAGGCTGCCTTGTCGGCACACTACTGACTTGGGGTCATGTATTAAAAGACAGACCAGTTCACCTGATTATATGATTCTCTCTGGGCATGTTCAGCTGGTGCAGTTGAATTTTTTTTTTCAGATTTTATGAATTTATTTTTTTTTAAGATTTTATTTATTTATTTGAGAGAGAGGCAGTGAGAGAAAGCATGAGCAAGGAGAAAGTCAGAGGAAGAAGCAGACTCCCCGTGGAGCTGGGAGCCCGATGCGGGACTCGATCCCGGGACTCCAGGATCATGACCTGAGCCGAAGGCAGTCGTCCAACCAACTGAGCCACCCAGGCGTCCCAGATT
>PISX010036578.1:0-11820 GCA_004024625.1 Mellivora capensis | reverse complement strand
TGATTTTTGCTTTTATTCCCTTGTCTGAGGAGACATATCTAGAAAAATGTTGCTTTGGCTGAAGTCTGAGATGTTACTGCCTGTGCTCTCTTCTAGGATTGTTATGGTTTCAGGACTCACAGTTGGGTCTTTCATCCCCATTTGAGTTTATTTTTGTGTATGATGAAAGAAAGTGGTCCAGTTTCCTTCTTTTGCATGTATCTGTCCAGTTTTCCCAGCACCGTTTGTTGAAGACACTGTCTTTTTCCCATTGGATATTCACTCCTCCTTTGTCAAAGATTAATTGGCCATATGATTGTGTGTTTATTTCTGGGTTTTCTATTCTGTTCTGCTGATCTGCGTGTCTATTTTTATGCCCATACTATGCTGTTTGGATTACCGTAGCTTTGTAACAGAACTTGAAGACTGGAATTGTGATACCTCCAGTTTTGTTTTTCTTTTTCAAGATTGTTTTGGCTATTTGGGGTCTGTTGTGTTTCCATACAAATTTTAGGATTGTTTGTTCTAGTTTTGTGAAAATGCTGTTGGTATTTTGATAGGGATTGCATTAAATCTGTAGATTGCTTTGGGCAGTATAGACAGTTGAACATTATTTGATCGTGTCAAAGCACTTAGAACAATATCTGGCAAATAGTAAGTGCTCCAAAATGTCCAGTATTATTTGTCTTGCCCATCATAACAACAACAACAACAACAAAATGAAAAACAGGAGAGAATCGTATTATTTGACTAGCGAGTAGGATTTATTAGGGAAACAATTGTATCTCAGTGAAGAGGATTAGGGTATAAAAAAAAAGTACTCTTTAAGATTTGTATTGGAAAAAATATTTATCTTGAAATAAAAATAGCTAGTCTGTTTTTAAATAACTTTTTAATTTACTTTAAACTGCCTTCCAAAATGTCAGTCTGTTGCTGATAGATATGGAAGGGAATATTATAAATTGCATTGTTTTGGGTTTTTTTGTTTCTCTGAAACTCCTTGGAAATAGGCCCATTTTCATGTGTCTGGGCAAAGGGCTTTATGCAATGGAGAAATTAATATGGGCACTTATTTGAGAAAACCCCTGCTACCAAGCTTCACTGGATACTTTAAAACATGTGTACAATAGATGCATACAAACACATGTAAGCTAAAGGTCGGGCTTGGCCTGAAATAGTTAGGCTTAAAGTCCAAACTCAACAGAAAACACTTTATCAAAGAAGCAATTTCTCCAACAACTATTACCTGAAATACCAACCTAGCCTTTTTTAAAAAAAAGATTTATTTATTTATTTATTTATTTGTCAGAGAGAGCACAGGCAGACGGAGTAGCAGGCAGAGGCAGAGGCAGAGGGAGAAGCAGACTCCCTGCTGAGCAAGGAGCCCGATGCAGGGCTCGATCCCAGGACGCTGGGATCATGACCTGAGCCGAAGGCAGCTGCTTAACCAACTGAGCCACCCAGGTTTCCCCCAACCTAGCCTTTTAATACCTACCCAATTTAAGAACATCTACAATGGATTAAATATAGCCATATCAAATTAAATTCCAGAGCATAATACCTTTGTTATAATGACTACATCTTAAGTGGGCAGACCTGGTAGAAACATGTAATATATAATTTTTAATTTAATAAGATTGGGAATAACAGGGTTAGGAAAGCAGAGCTCTGTGGGCCATCTGTTCAGACTGGTGAGCAATATTATTAACATCATCCTATATTAGAATTGAAGCCACTGTAGCAGTATTATACTGATACCAGCAAACCTAGAATAAGGAAGATATGTGGCTCCCACAGTCACAGTATCACTAATGTCTTTCTCCACTGTTTATTTCTTACCAGAAATTTACATTTATGCCAAACTTTGGTTTGTGTTAGTTCAACCTGGTATAGTAAGACTTAAGGCTGTTACAGCCATTCTTTGAAGGTGAAACTCCTTTCTCTATTTCCATTATAACTGGATAAACTCTATTTTTTTTTTAACAGGAGCCCATTTTCACATGATGCTGCAGTCTTTTATTTCTTTTCCTTTGCCAAAGAGCCATCTGCCATGAAATCATGATTGAGAGAGAACACTCTTGATTTTGAGCCTATAATAAATTTTCACAAGTATCTCCTTTGAGAAGGAACCCATGCTGCTTTGCCATTGTAGACCAGTTGCAGGAAAAATATACGATGCAACAATATCTCATAGATAATGTTATAAATAACTATGTTATTTGAAAAGGTCATAGTAAATATAGTACTCTATAAGCAATCTGTCTCTTGCAGTGGCTAGAAAGAAAAATGAATTTGAAGCCTTTGCTTTTAGGCCTTTCCTACCTCTCCCTTCCTTGCAACTACATTTTGAGAAAGTAGTCAATTGGATGAAAATTTTAAAAATTAGGTTTCCCTCAGATAAGTGGCTTATAACTGCTGGTAGGATGCAACAAATGACCAGGGTTTTCCTACCATTCTCATATTGACTTGGTAGTAATACATAATATTATTAGATATCTTACTTAAAAAACTAAATAGAAAACAAAATGGTTGATTTTACTTCTTATCGTTGTTTAAACAAATAAAAGGTAAAACTCAGTCCTAATGAAAAATTTAAAGATGTAGATCATACTCTACATTTTGCAAGGAATGTGTCTGTCATTTCTTCAGTAACAAGCCTTCAGAGAGCTCCTCAGACCCTGATAGCCATTTATTCCACCTCTTTCTCAACAAGTGACCTTTATGGAGTCTATTAAGTATGAACTC
This sequence comes from Mellivora capensis, assembly GCA_004024625.1. Classification (NCBI taxonomy): domain Eukaryota; kingdom Metazoa; phylum Chordata; class Mammalia; order Carnivora; family Mustelidae; genus Mellivora; species Mellivora capensis. Next base: position 9,096 of record PISX010036578.1, on the reverse strand, counting down.
CCTCGGTGAGCTGCTTCCAGTTATATGGTCATCTGTGTTCATCTAACCTCCTTCTCTACAATTCTAGAGATGTTCAGTCTCTTATTCAAGGCTAATCTCCCCCCCACCCCCTTTTTTTGGTACTTTTGATCTGCCTCCTCCCAGCACTGTGCTTGTTCCTTCTTTATGTTTTTATCCACTGTAGTCTGATTTCTTTTTTTTTTTTTAAGATTTTATTTATTATTTGTCAGAGAGAGAGAGAGAGAGAGAGCGCACAGGCAGACAGGGTGGCAGGCAGAGGCAGATGGAGAAGCAGGCTCCCTGCCAAGCAAGGAGCCCGATGTGGGACTCGATCCTAGGATGCTGGGATCATGACCTGAGCCGAAGGCAGCCGCTTAACCAACTGAGCCACCCAGGCGTCCCTGTAGTCTGATTTCTGCCTCCAACATGCCACTGAAGATCATTAATGGCCTTCATGTTGCTAAATCCAATGAATAATATTCTATTATCACTTAACTTAATTTTTCAGCAGCCTTTACTCCTGAAATTACTACCACTTCCTTCTTTGAATACTCTTTTTAAAATTTTGAGATCCCATACTTTGTGTGTGTGTGTTTAATTTTTTAAATTTTTTCAGTGCTCCAAGACTCATTGTTTATGCACCATACCCAGTGCTCCATGCAATATGTACCCTCCTTAATACCCACCACCAGGCTCACCCATCCCCCCAACCCCCTCCCATCCAAAACCCTCAGTTTGTTTCTCAGAGTCCACAGTCTCTCATGGTTCGTCTCCCCCTCTGATTTCCCCTAATTCATTTTTCCTTTCCATCTCCTAATGTCCTCCGTTATTCCTTGTGCTCCACAAGTAAGTGAAACCATATGATAATTGACTCTCTCTGCTTGACTTATTTCACTCAGCATAATCTCTTCCAGTCCCGTCCATGTTGCTACAAAAGTTGGGTATTCATCCTTTCTGATGGAGGCATAATACTCCTTTGTATATATGGACCATATCTTCTTTCTTCATTCATCTTTTGAAGGGCATCTTGGCCTTCAAGACCACATTTTGGTGATTGTGGCCATTGCTGCTATGAACATTGGGGGTACATATGGCCCTTCTTTTCACTACATCTGTATCTTTGGGATAAATACCCATTAGTGCAGTTGCAGGGTCATAGGGTAGCTCTATTTTTAATTTTTTGAGGAATCTCCACACTGTTTTCCAAAGTGGCTGTACCAACTTGCATTCCCACCAACAGTGTAAGAGGGTTCCCCTCCACACATCCTCTCCAACATTTGTGGTTTCCTGCCCTGTTAATTTTGGCCATTCTGACTGGTATAAGGTGGTATATCAATGTGGTTTTGATTTGAATCTCCCTGATGGCTAATGATGATGAACATTTTTTCATGTGTCCATTAGCCATTTGTATGTCTTCTTAGGTGAAGTGTCTGTTCATGTCTTCCACCCATTTTTTGACACGATTATCTGTTTTTTGGATGTTGACTTTGAGTTCTTTTTAGATCTTGGGTATTGGCCCTTGTCTGTAGAGTTATTTGCGAATATCTTCTCCCATTCCATGGGTTGCCTCTTTGTTTTGTTGACTGTTTCCTTTGCTATGCAGAAGCTTTTTATCTTGATGAAGTCCCAAAAGTTCATTTTTGCTTTTGTTTCCTTTGCCTTTGGAGACATGTCTTGAAAGAAGTTTCTGTGGCCCATGTCGAAGAGGTTACTGCCTATGTTTTCCTCTAGGATTTTGATAGATTCCTGTCTCACATTGGGGTCTGTCATCTACCCCGAGTTTATCTTTGTGTATGGTGTAAGAGAATGGTTGAGTTTCCTTCTTCTATACATAGCTGTCCAGTTTTCCCAGCACCATTTATTGAAGAGACTGTATTTTCCATGGATATTTTTTCCTGCTTTGTTGAAGATTATTTGACCATATAGTTGAGGGTCCATATCTGGGCTCTCTCCTCTGTTCCGTTGGTCTATGTGTCTGTTTTTGTGCCTGTACCACGATGTCTTCTTGGTGATCACAGTTTTGTAGTACAGCTTGGAATCAGGCAACATGATGCCCCCAGCTTTGTTTTTCTTTTTCAACATTTCCTTAACAATTTGGGGTCTTTTCTGGTTCCATACAAATTTTAGGATTGTTTGTTCCAGTACTTTGAAAAATGCTGGTGGAATTTTGATTGGGATGGCATTGAAAGTATAGATTACTCTGGGCAGTATAGACATTTTAACAATGTTTATTCTTCCAGTCCACGTGGTTTTTTCCCAGGAATGAAGAACACAGTCTTTTATTGTATCAACACTAGATGCCTACCTAATATTTAGCCTAGCATGGTGCAGAGAGGTTATACTTGAAGCAATAATGATACTACTGGCCATAATAAGTACAGATTTCCTTGAATGGCAAGAACAACAGCAAGAAAGAATTAAAAACTTACAGGGCACTCCTTAAGCTATAGGCATGAATCTGCTATGCATATATTTTTCCTTCTTCTCAACAAGGTATTTAGTTGTTTGTTTATTTTTTTAGGAAGGTTTATATTTTGTTATATTTCATCTTAAATGGCTTTAGACAGCATGCAATGTAATCACCCTGGATTACATGCTGTAAATCACTCTGGAATTCATTCTATCTCTCTAAACACTTCTTGGCTGGCCTGACTTTTAAATTTTAGAGTTCTTCATGGTGATCTGTGATCTCCTTCTCTTTCTAATCTGTCTTCCTAAGTGATTTCATCCACTCCAGTGGCTTCAACTGCTCTCTATACACTGAATAACTCCATTGATCTACTATTTCCATGCCCTGTTGGATGTGGCACTTGGCTTAAATGTGGAAGATTGTATTTTCCAAAGACAGCTGTAACAGTATTTCTCATCCAACGTGCTCTTCACACAATATAGCTTTGACACTCTTCCCATCAAGAGAAGGGACTCCTTCCATTGAAATGACACAGCTTCTTTCAGTGTGCAGAAAGTGGTGCTATGTGACTTCTGAAGATAGATCATCCAAAACCCCGTCAGCCATCCTGTAAGCAGCCACCATATAAGCAGTCTAGCTGCCATACTGTGAGGAAGCACAAATTAGCCCATTCAGAAAAACCACATGAAGAGGCACCATGTAAAAAGATAAGTATGACTGGAGAGCCTCTTGCTGCTCCAACCTCCTCTCCAAAAGGTATCTATTGCTGCATTACAAATTATCCCAAAATGTAGTAGCTTAAAACAGCAAGCATTTGTTACCTCTTAGTTACTGTGGGTCAGGCATTCAGGAGTGGCTTAGCTGGGTGATTTCCTCAAGGACTCTTATGAGGTTGCAATCAAGCAAGATGTCAGTGGGGCTTCAGTCATCTAGTCCCAAGATGGCTCACTCCCAAGGCTGTGGCGAGAAGCTCCATTCTTGGCTCTTGGCTGGAGGACTCAATTCCTATCATGTGGGCCTTTCCATAGGGCTGCTTAATTGTCCTCAAGCACGTGGCAACTGGCCTCCCTGAAAACAAGAGACCTAAGAGTGAGAGCAAGGAGAAAGCTTCAAATGCCTTTTATGACCTAGTTTCAGTAGTTACACATTGTCACTTCTATTTTATTCTATTCACTGGAAATTAGTCACTCAGGCCAGCCTATACTCAAAGGGGTAGGGATTAGGCTCTACCTTTTGAAGGAATTTGTGGATACCTTCCATCCATTGTTATAGCTGACTGAAAAAGCATGAGAGACCTGCAAGCTAGAAATGTTTATGCCAGCCTTTCCCCAAATCCTCATCCATAGAAACTATAAGCAATAATATAATGATTATTGTTGTTTTAAGCCACTGTGGTTTGGAGTAAATGTTCTTCTTCAGTACTAGCTAATCAGAACATGGAGTATTTTGGACTAAACCCTAGAATGCCAGAAGCTACTTTATTCTTTTCTGGGAGACCCCAAAATTTTTCTGGTGTTTCTATTTCTTTCTCGTCCTCTAACCTAGGATTTTGACTCCAAGAAGGGAGTAGCGTATGAGGTTCCTTTTCACCTACTACTGCTTGTTCTCTTGTCAAAATTTTCATTTCCTTTTGGTTGGGAAAACAGCTCTTATATCAACAACATTCTTCCCATGCTCTGGTTCATGATGTAAACTCTGATCTAGGTGTTCTAGGCTCTTCTATTAGTTTTTAAATGAAAGTTTTCAGAATCCCCCAAACCTTTTTTTTCCCCTCCATAGTTCTTGGCTCTTAAAGGTAAGACTCTGGGTTTCAATGTTGTCTCATATACATTTATACAAATCCATCAGAAGTTTAACTTACTTCTTTGCTCTATTCTATAGGTATGTTCCTCTTCTGAGGCAATATAGAGAAAACTGTCAAAGGTATGGGAAATTTTAGGAAAAAACAGCAGCCCATTAATTGCTCAAAATTATTACCATACTAAAGAATACTTGACATACAGAATTTATGTTAAGTGCTATTTGATTTTACATAAGTAATAAAAATTTGCACAATGTATGTATACCTGTTATAGTTCTCTATTTATGAATGATGGATTTTGGAATTTGGGAGATACAGAATTCATAGCCAGAACCGGAATTCTAATTTACAACATTCTACCATAGAAAATGGCAATTGAAGGAAATATGTACCTGGAGATTTTCAGCATTTTTAGGAGAGAAGCAACTCAGCAGCACATTCCAAAGACTACAGAGATACTTCTGGGTCCCAGAAAGTAAGAAGAGATGTATCCACCTGAGTCCTTTACAGCACTGGAAAGATGGTAATTAGGAACATAGAGATAACCTGAAGAGCTGGGCTGAAAACTGAAATACCCATCACAACCTCAAATAGGACAGAATCATGTTCTGCATTTCCAGCTGATCAGACATTTTCATCTTCTGTTTTCATACAGCTTTATTAGTTCCAAACTCGCTAAGGAGCTTCCCAGGTGTGATCTGAAACTGGCCCCTATAGGAGGAGGAAAGGGAGAGACCAAGGAGAGGCAGACTACTCCAGGTTGGTAGGTAGCAGTTTTAATAAACAAAAGGAACTTACCTATAGCCTTGTCTTGGGCAGCAGCAAGATGAATGAATCCCTGCACCTCCCCCCCACCCCCAAATCTTAAAAGTTTAGAAAGAGAGCCTACTTGTGCTCACTTACATATATTGTGTAGGTGTTTTCTATACCACATCCCTATCTTAAGCCTCTGTTCTTGAGGACAGCCCCTGGGAGCTGAAAGGCAAGCAAAACCCACATCCTAAGGATGGGAGAAGGGTTGAGGAGCCTTCAGGTGCCAGGGTCTTGCCCGTGGGTCAATCGGTGGTCATATCTTTGATGACATTCCCCAGCAAGCTTACATAGGAAGGACAGGACTATATTGTAACAAGGAATTTCTTCTAAGAAGGCCTTCTTGTATTGTACCTGGCTAACATTACAGAAAGATCACTAGATTCTCACATAGGGCTTCCTGATAACCGTTGGTTTATGTTTTTTTTGTTCTAAATAAATGTTCTCCATGACAGCTTCTAATGGTGATGAGTCCTCTTCAGCAATGAATTGTTTTGTAATTAGTCATGTTGCAGTCTGTCAGAAATGCTCAGTTTGTCCATCTGCTGGGTCATTTCCAATAATATTATGGAGTCCATTTGGAAAGATAGAAATTGGCTAGTCCATCCTGTTTCTTTCACTGATGTGTTAGTGTTAGTACACAAAATATGGTTGAGAAAAAATTTAGGTGAAACTCTTAAAATCTGCGATGGCTACATTTAGCCTACTTTTCAGTTAAGAAAGTGATTCATACTTCTTATTTCCAGGAGTTAAAACTCAACACTATGTTAAGTCTAACTAAGGTGCTTTCAACCTGCCAACTTTGTAGTTGCTCTAAGTACCATAATAGGAATTAAACTGATTTCTTTTTGGCTATTTTTTTTCAACTATGCTTAATCCTGCTCTTAGCAGGATTTGTTTGTTTAAAAGTTGTGGAATTTAAGAGTAACTGTGGTGGGGTATTCACATGCTGGGGCCTCCTATCTCCCATCTCTTGAAATCAATGTAAGGTTGCATCATTTCCAAAGTCCACTTAGGTTCAGACCTTTCCATATTCTCCTGCATGTTCTCAGAGTTTCTCGTGGCTCCCTCTTCCTCTCATTCATGCATCCAGATGTACACTCTGTTTTACCTTGAAGAAACAAATCTCTTCACCAGTTATCACAGGGTTTCTCTTTCCGAGAATTAAGAGGCTTTGTGGGAGAGTTAAAAGTTTCAGGGAGGAGTCAGACTTCCACCATTTCTCGGGCTTCTTTCTCTCCCCTCCTATTCTTTCCTACCTTTCCTACCTTTTAGGAGCAAAGCCAGTTTCTCTTCTTGCTTCATACATAGCTATCTAGCAGGCTAAGATCTAACTTGCAGTAGAGGTTACTACTGATACCCGTATTTGTTCCTCCTCTCATAATAGTATTAGTAGTATATTTGAGTATCAAGGTAACGATACGTCTCCTAGCTTCCCGTGCAGCCAGGTGTAATTATATGACCATCACCAGCCAATGTGATGTTAGCAAGAACTCAAGTATACACCGTCTGGGTTTTTCCTCCCAAAAGGAATGAGCCTGCCTTCCTTTTCACTTTCCCTCTTCCTCCTGGCTGGGATATGGATGTGGCGCTAAGTGTCATCTTAAACTATGCAGTGAAGAACGTCAGGAATAGTAAAGCAAGAAGATGTACTGACGCGAGGCCAGTCCTTAACTGACCATGCCCTGAGAGAGAGGTAAACATTTATCTTCTTTTTATATTTATTTATTTATTTATTTAGGAGAGAGAAGGGGAGCATGAGCAGGGGGAGGGGAAGAGCAAGAGTGAGAAGCAGACTCTGCTGTGCAGGGAGCGCAACGCAGGGCTCCATCCCAGGACCCCGAGAATGTGACCTGAGCCCAAGGCAGATGCTTAACGGACTGAGCCACCCAGGCGTCCCTGTCTTCTTTTTAATCCACTTATATTTTGAGTTTCTGTTTCTGCAGGTGAGTCTATATTCTAATCCATGCAATGCCCGTTGAAAGCTCCCTCCCTTCTCACCAAGGCCTTTCTTAAGAATACTGAGAGGAGGGGCACCTGGGTGGCTCAGTGGGTTAAAGCCTCTGCCTTCGGCTCAGGTCATGATCCCAGGGTCCTGGGATCGAGCCCCACATCGGGCTCTCTGCTCCACGGGGAGCCTGCTTCCTCCTCTCCCTCTCTCTCTCTCTCTCTCTCTCTGCCTACTTGTGATCTCTCTCTGTGTGTCAAATGAACAAATCTTTAAAAAAAAAAAAAAAGAATACTGAGAGGAACTTTGGTGAGCCAAATTTTCCCCTCTTCTTTTTATTAATTATGAAACTTTCTGTTCAAGGGGAATATGAGTGATATTTCTTTAGGTAGAGATATGGGAGTCAAGGCACTTCAGGTGGAAGAAAATGTTGTGAGGAAATATTTAAGAAAGTGCAAAGAATTTCTAAGGAATAAAACCATGCGGTTTGGGAGGCACATAGGGGAATTCTGGAAAGCAAAGCTGGAAATGTGACTTGGCTGGGTTAAGTTAATGGAGGCATGCATCGGTTCTTCATTGCTGTGTCATGTAAGAACACCACCCAGTGCTCCTCCCCCCCCCAAACAATCAACTTTTAATGTGTTAAAAACAATTATTTACTCACTACTACATAGGTCTGCAGTTGGGGCTGGCAGCAGTTGGTTAGTTTTTTAGCTGTTTTCCTTGGGTTTACTCAGCCAGATGAAGTCAGCTGAATGATCAGCTGGGTTTGGATGGCCTCATTCACATGTCCAGGTTGATGGCTGGTGTGTCTCAGTTCTCCATGTTGTCAAATCAGCTGTCTGCCTTGGGCTTTTTCATCTAGCAACTGCATTCCAAGAGCAGCAAAGAGGGTAAGACCCAGTGCTCAAGTACTTTCTAAGTCTCCAATTGTTTCACATAAGTAAGTCACTCACTGAGTCCATATATGAGTTAGAGGAAAAGACTTCACCTTTTGATAGGAAGAATTATAAATTACCAGGGAACAGTATTTTGCAATCTGCTAAGACCTTGGATACTAAGCTAAGGAATTTGGACTTTTAATTGGTAGACAGTGAGGAAGGAAGGGCACAGACTTAGAGATCAACCCTAGATGTAACCAAAAACTGTATTTTTGAAAGTAGTCTTTATGTTTTAGAACATTTTTAAATTTATAGAAAAATAAAGATGATACAGAGTCCCCATTTGTCCCCCACCCAGTATCGCTTATTAATATCTTATATTAATATGATATATTTTGTAAAATTAATAAAATAATATTGATACATTTTTATTAGCTAATACCTACTTTATGTAGACTTCTTTTTTATCATTTTGTCCTATTTTATTTCATCACGATAAGTACATTCTTTAATCTCCATTCCCTATTTCACCCATCCTCCCACCTATCTCCCCTCTGGTAAAGGGGAGATAGGTTAACAGCTGGTTAACAGATGGTAATCTGTTTCCTGTAGTTAAAAATCTGTTTCTTGGTTTGTTTCTCTTTACTTTGTCTTTTCCTTTCTTCTTTTGTTTCTTAAATTCCACATATGAGTGAAATCATATGGTATTTGTCTTTCTCTGACTGACTTACTTCACTTAGTATTATACTCTCTAGTTTCATCCACATTCTTGCAAATGACAAGATTTCATTCTTTCTCATGGCTGAATAATATTCCATTGTGTATATGTGTGTATGTATGTGTGTGTGTATTTATATTTATATTTCATATATATATATATATACATATATATATATATATATACATACACCACACCTTCTTTATCCATTCATCTATTGATGGACACTTAGGCTGCTTCCATAGTTTGACTATTATAAATAATGCTGCAATAAACAGAGGGGTGCATGTATCCCTTTGAATTAGTGTCTCTGTATTTGTTGGATAAACCCTCCATAGTGTGATTATTAAATCTTATGGTAGTTCCATTTTTTATTTTTAAAGATTTTATTTATTTGACAGAGAGACAGAGATCACAAGTAGTCAGAGGGGCAGGCAGAGGGGAAGAGGGAAGCAGGCTCCCTGCTGAGCAGAGAGCCCAATGTGGGGCTGGATCCCAGGACCCTGAGATCATGACCTGAGCTGAAGG
>PISX010036577.1:0-11823 GCA_004024625.1 Mellivora capensis | reverse complement strand
GGGTATTGTGGAGGGCATGCATTGCATGGAGCACTGGGTGTGGTGTAAAACTATGTATGAATTCTGTTACGCTGAAAAGAAATTTAAAAAAATACTAAATAAATAAATAAATAAAAGGAGTGAGTTCTACAGAATAAGAGAACAAATGAACAAGAGGTAGGGATCTAAGTCCTTAACAAAAGGAGCCATAAGTTCAAAGGCTAAAACTATAAGACTACATGATAAGTGACAAGATTAGAAAGCCTTTCAGTGTGATTGGAGCACAGCATGTGCATGTCCTATGAAAGCGAATGGGGCTCAAGAGATATAAAAAAAGAACCATACCCTGGAAATGCCTTCTATGACATGAGAGTATATCTAACCTAAAAATTTCAGAGAGCTAATGAAGGGTTTTAGGTAGAAAAGTACCAAAACTGAATTCATTCATTAGAAAAATCACTCCAACTACAGTACGAAGGATATACTAAACATGTGACCATAGTCAGGAGAAACCATTGCAGTAAATAGTCCAGGACATGTATAAGGATCTAAATAGACTCAGTGACTGTAACAATAGAGAAGAGAAACTAGGTTCAAAAGATATTTAGTCTCTTCTAAAGCTGGAACTCAACATTTATGGAGTGAATAATGAACAAATAAATGAATCAACCAGTACAATAAAAATCAATAATGTAAACAAAAGGTTATTCAAGAAATTAGACACAATAAAATTTGAGATGTAATCATCTGAAGAAGGGAAGGAATAAGAAGTTTCTAAGAATCTAACTTGGGTGACTGAATAAAAATAACTTCAGAAGAAAATACGATGGGAAGATGTTCACAAGGACAAATTTATGGGCTCAGCTTTGAACATGCTGAGCTTGACATATCTAAAACACCTAACTGCCCTATAGAGAGTTAAAATTATGAATCTGGTACTCAGGAGAGAAGTTTGGGCTTGAGACAGAAATGTGAAGTCAGGAAAATACATATGTGCTGGTGAAAATCACGAAAATAGAAGAGATCATCCAAGAAGACTTACCATGATAGAATAACAGGATAAGGAACCTACATTTGACCTAGCTGGTAGTTAAGAAGTACTAAAGACTAGAGTAGTAACATTTAATTTTTGTCCAAGTTTGCATTGTCTTATGCAAGGATGGTATAATACGGAAATAATACAGGAAGATTAGCTTAAAATTTTTTCCATTAATATATCAGTAGTTTTATACAGTAAAAAAAAAAAAAAGGAATCATAAGGCCTTCTCACCTTAGGAGTTTAGATTTATTTCTCTAAGAGCATAACAAAGCAAAAAAACAAACAAACAAACAAACAAACAAACTACTTAGAGGCAAAATAATGCAATAGAAAAACAAATGTATTAACATCAGCTAAGTACCCATAGGGAAGTTACTTTACTTATGTGCTTTAGTTTCTACAAACAAAAGTGACAATACCTATCTTAAAAGACTGTTAATTTTTATTAAAATGTTTTAAAATGTTTAAAATGTTTTATGAAAATGTTTATTAAAATGTTTTATTAAAATGTTTTAATACATTAAAATGTATTAAAATGTTTAAAATTTTTATTAAAATGTTTTATTAAAATGTTTTAAAATGTATTAAAATGTTTTAAAATGTTTTATTAAAATTTTAAAATTAAAATGTATTAAAATGTTTTAAAATATGATGGCATTACTAACTTAGTGGAAAATATTTCCTTCTAACAGTTAGGCAAACCTGGAACAATACAGTCTCCATGTAGCAATGTTAATATTGTTTCTTTTTTATTTTAACTCCAGTGTAATTAACATACAAAGTTATATTCATTTCAGGTATACAGTAGTGACTCAACAATTCCATATTTACTCAGTGGTTATCCAGATAAGTGTACTCCTAATCTCCTTCACCTGTTTCACCCAACCACGCATTCAGTTCATCCTCTATAGTTAAGAGACTGTTTTGGGGGGATGCCTGGGTGCTCAATCAGTTAAGTGTCTGCCTTCGGTTCACATCATGATCTCAGAGTTCTGGGATCAAGGCCCACATCCGGCTGCTTCTCCCTCTGCCTGCTGCTCCCCCTGCTTTCCTATCTCTCTCTCTCCCTCTCTCTGACAAATAAATAAATAATTTTTTTTAAAGTCTATTTTTTGGTTTGTCTTTTTTTTTTCTCCTTTCTTTCTTTGTTTTCTTTCTTAAATTCCACTAGAATATGGGTGAAATCATATAATATTTGCCTTTCTCTGACTGGCTTACTTCACTTAACATTACACTCTCTAGATCTATCCATATTGTTGCAAATGGCAAGATTTCATTCTTTTGAATGGCTGAATAATATTCAATTATTTGTATTTATATTTATATATATATTCTGTATCCTAATGATTGAGTCATCTATCAATGGACACATAGGTTACTTCCATAATTTAGCTATTGTAAATAACACTGCTATAAACATATAGGTGAATATATCCCTCTGAATTAGCGTTTTCATATTCTTTGGGTAAATACTCAGTAGTGTGATACTGGATCATAGGATAGTCTACTTTTAATTTTTTGAGGAAACTCCAAACTGTCTTCCTCAGTTTGCATTCTCACCAACAGAACATGAGGGTTCCTATTTCTCCACATCATTACCAGCATTTGCTATTTCTTGTGTTTTTCATTCTAGACACTGAAGGTATGAAGTGATGGCTCATTGTGGTTTTGATTTGCATTTCCCTGATGATGAGTGTTGTTGAGCATCTTTTCATGTCTGAAAGCCATCTGTACTTCTTCTTTGAAGAAATGTTCATTCTTCTGGCCATTTTTGAATTGAAATATTTGTTTTTTCAGTGTTAAGTTGTAAAAATTCTTTTTTAAAGATTTTTATTCATTTATTCATGAGGGACAGAAAGAGAGAGAAGGCAGAGGCAAGGGAGAAGCGGACTCTCCTAAGGAGAAGGGGGCCTGATGCGGGACTTAATCCCAGGACCCCTGCTGAAGGCAGATGTTTAACCATCTGAGATACCCAGGCACCCCAGTCGTATGAATTCTTTATGTATTTTGGAAACTAGCCCGTTATTGGATATGTCATTTACAATTATCTTCCCCCAGTCAGAAGGTTATCTCTTAGCTTTGTTGGTTGTTTCTTTTGCTATATAGAAGCTTTTTATTATGATGCAATTCCAATAGTTTATTTTTTGCTTTTGCTTCCCTTGCCTAAGGAGACATATCTAGCAAGATTTCATTATAACCAATGTCAAAGAAATTCTGACGTTGCTTACTTCTAGTATTTTTATGGATTCAGGTATAACATTTAAGTCCTAAATCCACTTTGAGTTCATTTTTGTGTATGATATAAGAAAATGGTCCAGTTTCATTCTTTTTCATGTAAGTGTCCACTTTTCCCAACCCATATGCTGAAGAGATCGTTATCATACCATTACAGATTTTCTTCTTTTGCCAAAAATTAACTGGCCATGTAATTATGGGTTTATTCCTGGGCTTCCTATTCTGTTCCATTGGCCCATGTATCTATTTTTGTGCCAGTACCATACTGTTTTTTGATTACTACAGCTTTATAGTGTAACTCTAAGTCAGGAATTGTGATACCGTCAATTTTGTTTATCTTTTTCAAGACTGTATGGGCTATTTGAGATCATTTGTGGATCCATACAAATTTTAGAACTGTTTGTCCTAGTTCTATGAAAAATGCTGTTGGTATTTTGATAGGAATTGCATTAAGTGTGTAGATTGCTTTGTGTAATATAAATATTTTAACATTTGTTCTCCCTATCCATGAGCATGGAATGTCTTTTCATTTGTTTGTGTCATCTCCAGTTTCTTTCATCAATATAGTTTTTAGAGTATATGTCTTTCATCTCTTTAGCTACGTTTATTCCTAGGGATTTTATTATTTTTGGTGCAACTGTAAATGGGATTGTTTTCTTAATGTCTCTTTCTACCGCTTCATTATTGGTATATAGAAATGCAAGTTATTTCTATACATTGACTTTGTATCCTGACCTCAATGAATTCAATTATCAATTCTCATATTTTTTTGGTGGAGTCTTTAGGGTTTTCTATATATATCATCTCATCTGGAAGTAGTGAAAGTTTTACTTCTTCCTTACTAATCTGGATGGTATTTGTCCCTTTCTCTTATTCAACTGCTGCTGTCAGAGGAGCTTCCAGTATTATGTTGAATAAAAGTGGTGAGAGTGGACATTCTTGTCTTATTCCTAATCTTATGGGGAAAGCTCTCATTTATTGCCCTCTGAGTATGATGTTAACTGAAATTTTTCATATAAGGTCTTTATTACATTGAGGTATGCTCCTTCTAAAGGGTTTTTTGTTGAGGGTTTTTATCCTAAATAAATATTGTACTTTGTCAAATGCTTTTTCTGAATCTACTGAAAGGATGGTTTTTATCCTTCCTCTTACTGAAGTGCTATATTCCATTGTCTGATTTGTGAATACTGACCCACCATTACATCCTGGTAATAATCCCACTTGATCATAGTGAATGATTTTTTAATGTATTATTAGATTCAGTTTGCGATTCTGTTCAGGATTTTTGCTTCTATGTTTGCCAGAGATACTGTCCTATAGTTCTCTTTTTGTCGTGTCTTTATTTGGCTTTGGAATGAGGGTAATGCTGACCTTATAAATGAATTTAGAAGTTTCCCTTCCTCTTCTATCTTTTGGAATAGTTTCAGAAGAGTAAGATAACTTTTTTTCAGTGTTTGGTAGAATTCACCTCTGATGCCATCTGGTCTGGGACTTTTGTTTGTTGGGAGTTTTTTTCATTACTGATTCCATTTCATTGATTCCATTTCATCAGTGTGCTCAAATTTTCTATTTCTTCCTATTTCAGTTTTGGGAGGTTATATTTAGAGAAATTTATCCATTTCTTCCAGGTTGTCCAAATTGTTGGCATATAATTTTCATAATATTCTTTTATAATCCTTTGTATTTCTGTGGTGTCCTCAGGACCTAGAACGTGCAAAGTACACAGTCAGGAAACTCAGTGTTGGCAAGGTTTGCACTGGTGGTCTGGTGGAGGGAACCTGCACTAGGAAAGTCAAGCAGTCCTTGCTAGAGGGGGAAGGGCATGGTGTAAGTAGATTAGGTAGTGAATGTGGGCATCTGTGCTGGCTCCAGCAGGTCAAATGTTTACGCTGGAGGGGAAGAAAGGGAAAAGGCCCAGTCCAGCTCCTTTGTTCCTGGAGATGGAGAAGTACCTCGGTGAACTCTGAGACTAGTAAATAACTATTGATCCCATATGCCCCAGGTTTTTCAAACTGCTGCTTCTATACTGTTTGTTGTGCAGTCTCTTTTAAGGGCTGGGACTCAGCTTCCTACTACCCTCTAAGCTCCCCCAGAGCAGAGAGGGCTGATTGTTAAAGTTCCTGGCTTTAAATCCTGCTGGTTCTAAGAAATTATGAAATCCACTCCCTCTGATTTTTAAAGCCAAATGCTATAGGGATTCAGCTTCCCCAAACAGACTCCCTGGTATGATGGTCTTGTTCTCACTCTTCTCCAAGACCATAGCTCCCTCCCTCCAGTGCCCATACCCATACCCATACCCATTTAGCTCCCCATTGCTTCTCTGTCTCCCCCTTCCTACCCTCTTCAATGTGGCTTCTTCTCCATATTTAGCTGTGGGGTTTGTTCTGCCAATCTTCCGGTCATCTTCTGGGTTACTTACACCGATATGAGTGTTATCTAGTAATGTCTATGAGATGAAGGGACTTTATAGTCCTCCTACACCCCGATCTTCCCCACAAGTCTCAGATTACATGAAATTTTCAGTATAATGTCCTTCCCAATGACGGAATTGGGAGAAGGGAACAAGAGATATAAAAAATTCTTCATAGTACAGAAATAATGATTATTTATAAGAAGACTGAAAAAAGTGAGTGGAAAAAAACTATGCTTAGAAGAAAGACAATTTTCTTGTAAGTATTGTTACAGCATCAAAACTTTTTAACTCTTTATATTACTTGCAAGAAAATGTCTTATTAAGGCATTTTAGACAAACTCTTTAAAACACATTTGGGACATTTTCCTGGACTTTTAAAAGAATATTCAAGAGAACTATGATACAAAAAAAACCTTTCACTGCTTTTAATTTAGTGCTCCATAGTACCAGAAACATGTAGACACGTTAGAAGACGGTCAATGAGGAGAAACATAATTGTAGAAAAAGTTATTGACCTATGAGAAAATATTAATATATATAGTTTATATATTTCACTATATTTTATATAGTATATATTTTTTATTTTATATATTTATAAATATAAATTTTATATATAAATTTATGTATTTTATATATATTTATATATTTCACCATATATAGTGATACCAAGTGATTTTTAAAAAGATCATAATAACTAAGTACAAATAAATGAATATGAACTTTATTTTTTAAGGTTTTTTTAAAATTTTATTTATTTATTTGAGAGAGAGAAAAAAAAAAAAAAAACAAGCAGTGGAGAGAGGCAGAGGAAGAGATTGCTGAGCAGGAAGCCAGATGATGTGGGGCTGGACCCCAGGATCCAGAGATCATGACCTGAGTTGAAGGCAGTGGCTTGACCCTGGCACCCCAGAATATAAACTTTAAAGAACATATTTAGCAATGATGTAAGGGTATAACTTGGACAAATCCAATAATAAAAATGAGGTCAATTTAAGAGAACTTAAAAGAATAGATTTCAGAAAGCACTTTTTATTTTCAAGTGTGGAAATAGCCTTTCTTCAGCTGATAAGTGGCAAGGACAGTGCACATTACTTAGCACTGGACTTTTTTTAATTCAAGGTACTAAAAAAAACTTGGAACAGGAATCTGGTACTGATGATCTAGCATTCTCTTTTCTCTTAATTTTGGTTCTCATAATGCCATAATATATCATCTTTTTCTAGAAATGGTTTTTATGACCCTAATAGGATATATCCGAAGAGATAAACTAACAGGTTTCCTCCTAGAAGGAAGTAACATGTGTGCTGATGGAGTTCATTCAGAAAGGAGTTCACACTTACTCCTACTATCCTCTCCAATATCCACCTCCTCATTGAATCCTTTTGACATGTTTTTAAATACATATGGTTTAAATTTTTAAAGTGAAAAAATACCAAAGTAAAAGAAAAAAGAATAAACTTGGTAAAAACTAAGAAAAAATATATATATATATACAAGAAATACTTTTCTTAAACATTTAAACCTGTACAGAAGTCTACATGGTAAACTGGGAACATTTGTTTTTTAATAAGTTGTTTCATATCTCAGAGATTCCAAAGATATCAAATGATGTGGTAGTTGCTATAGAAACTATTCTCTTTTAATGAAACTCAGATTAAATAACCACATAAATTCAAATTTGAAATGCAATTACTATTCTAAAGCATATTTACATATTTGATTTTATAATGGTTACAGAAAATAAGATAAAATATTAAGAATATCTTTTATGTGTGCAAAACCAATGGCAGTTCCAAACTTAATTGCAACTCTACCCTTAAATACAATAGTGTTGGAAATAATGAAATTCTATTTTATAATAAAAACTCATACAAACTCTGTACCATTCCACTGCTACTTGGAAAAGTGCTCATTTGCATGCAGCAAAACATTTCTGAAATTCATTATTTTGCATAAATGGTATAAATTCAGGGTAAGTATAAAAGGTTCTCAAAAGCCTTGTCTAGGAGGGGACAAGATGGCGGGGAACTAGGAGGTGCCATTTCAACCTGTACCCTAAAGTGAGCTGATTACCTACCAAGGAACTCTGATCACCCATGAAATCAGCCTGAGATCAGAATTATACACGTCTGGATCTCTACGGGGGCAGAAAACGCCAGTGGGCAGGTAAAGCGGAATGGGAACGTCGGACTGGTATCGGAAGATAAACAAAAGGGGGAGGGAGCCACCAGAAGCGACCCACTGGAAAGTAACACCCCAATACGAGAGTCCCCTGAGTCTGGGGACCAGCATTAACTTGAATTCTGGTAGAAAGCACTCAAAAAGAGCAAAGGATCGCGGAGTGAAATTATGGGAATTGGGACGGTTAGGGACACCCACCCCATGGCAAAAACAGCCTTTTCGGCGCACTATCAGAACCGGAGGCACACCCCAACCCCTCCCCTGAGAGAGGTGTGCGGAAGCCAGCCCGGTGCTCTTGGACCCGGAAAGTCTGAGCGCTCCCAGTCCTGGCCAGCGGGGTGGGGGGGGACCACAAAGAGAACAATAACTACTACTTCATAGATACAACTTATAATTTTTAATTTATTCCTACTATTCTGGTTCATTTTTTTAATGTTTCTTTATTTTTTTATTTTCTATATAGATATTTTTTTAGCCTATTTACCATCACAGTGATATATCCAGTACATGAAATTCCATAATAACCTTTTAACCTAAACTTTATGATACATATACCCGTGTTTTTCTTTTGCTTTTCTATTTTTTTTTAATTTTTTTTTTAATTTTACTTTAGTTTAGTATAGTTCATTCTTTTCCTCACGTTTATTTGTTAATATTCATATAGAGTTACACTTCAAGGTAATCCCCTTTCCCCAATCATTGCTACCCCTATAGGTAAACCAATTTTTAAACCCCCGTTATCTTAGGAAACTTGTGTCCTTTAAAAAAGATACCAAGATACATCCAAGGAAGAATTGAAATAACCTTCCTTGCCACACTGAGAATTTATAACCACTCTCCCATCTTTTTCTTCCACCAGTGTTTCTGTGTATTTGTATTTATCCTGGTAGTATACACATGTTATACTTGGAGTTCTTTTTGATGAGGTTCTTTTTTTGTTTCTTTGTTTTGCTTCTACATATATATGAATATATTTTTTTCTTCTCGTGTCATATACTTTTATCAGTCTTTTTGTTTGTTTTTATTTGTATACTTCACAAACCTTACTTTGCGCCCACTTGGGCTGAGCCTTTTTTATCCTTCTTTCTTTTTCCTGTCTCTCTCTCTCTCTGTCTCACTTTTATTTTTTTCTTCATTCTCTGTTTCTTTTTTTCTTTAGTTTGGGTGGGGACTCTTGATTGCTCAGAAGCGTTCCAGGGTGCACCTTGATTGCACCATGGTCGATACATCCAGCTACATCCGTTCAGCCATCTCTTACCAAAATGACTAGTAGGAGGAATGCCCGGCAGAAGAAAAATTCAGAGATGGGCCCTCTGCAACAGAGCTAATGGATACCGACATAGACATTATGTCAGAAAGGGAATTCAGACTAACAATTATCCAGGCAATAGCTAGGTTGGAGAAAGCCATGGATGACGAAACGGAATTGATTAGGGCAGAACTGAAAGCCACCAGGGATGATGTTCACAATGTTAGGGCAAAACTGAAAGCTGTTCACAAGGCTCTCAATGAGTTCCAATCTAATCTAAATTCTCTAAAAGCTAGGGTAACTGAGACAGAAGATAGAATTAGTGAACTGGAGGACAAACAGATAGAGAGAAAGGATCAGGAGGAAGCCTGAAACAAACAGCTTAGAAGCCACGAAAACAAAATCAGGGAAATATATGATGCCATGAAACGTTCCAACGTCAGAATTATTGGAATCCCTGAAGTGGAGGAGAAAGAAAGAAGTCTAGAAGATATACTGGAACGTGTTCTTCATGAAAATTTTCCGAATCTCGCAAATGGAACCAGCATTCATGTACTAGAGGCAGAACGGTCCCCCCCCCCCGCAAGATTTTAGATTCTCAAAACACCTCGAGACACCTGATAGTAAGAATGAGGAATTATAATTCTAGAGAAACTCTCTTGAAGGCAGCTAGGACAAAGAAGCTCCTTACGTATATAGGAAAGCCCATCAGAATAACGTCAGACATGTCCACAGCAACCTGGCAAGGCAAAAAGGGCTGGCAAGATATATTCAGGGCACTAAATGAGAAGACATGCACCCCAGAATACTTTATCCAGCAAGACTGACATTCAAAAAGGATGGAGACATAAAGAGTTTCCAAGACCGGCAAGGCATAAAAGAGTATGCGACCACCAAGCTGACACTGCAGGAAATATTAAGGGGGGTTCTATAAAAGAGGAAAAGTCCTAAGAATATCATAGAACAGAAATATAGAAACAATCTACAGAAAGAAAGACTTCAAAGGTAACATGATGTCAATAAAAACGTATCTATCAATAATCACTCTCAATGTGAATGGCCTAAATGTGCCCATAAAACGACACAGGGTTGCAGACTGGATAAAACGACAGGACCCATCCATATGTTGTCTCCAAGAGACCCATTTCGAACATAAGGATACACCCAGACTGAAAGTGAAGGGATGGAGAAGCATCTTTCATGCAAATGGGCCTCAAAAGAAGGCTAGGGTAGCGATTCTCATATCAGATAAATTAGATTTCAAACTAAAGACTGTAGACAGAGATACAGAAGGACACTACATCATTCTTAAAGGCACTATCCACCAAGATGATCTAACAATTGTTAATATCTATGCCCCCAATATGGGAGCAGCCAATTACATAAGAAAACTATTAATCAAGACAAAGAGTCATATTGATATGAATACATTGAGAGTAGGAGATCTTAACATGCCTCTCTCAGTAAAAGACAGATCATCCATGCAGAAAATCAATAAAGAAACATGAGCATTGAACGACACATTGGACCAGATGGACCTCATAGATATATACAGAACGTTCCACCCTAAAACAACAGAATACTCATTCTTATCAAGTGCACATGGAACCATTTCCAGAATAGACCACATACTAGGTCACAATCAGGACTCTACCGATACCAAAAGACTGAGATTATTCCCTCCATATTCTCAGATCACAATGCTTTGAAACTGGAGCTCAACCACAACGAAAAGTTTGGAAGGAACTCAAACACCTGGAGGCTAAAGACCACCTTGCTTAAGAATGCTTGGATCAACCAGGAGATCAAAGAAGAACTTAAACAATTCATGGAAACCAATGAGAATGAAGACACGTCAGTCCAAACCTATGGGATACAGCAAAGGCGGTGCTAAGGGGGAAATACATAGCCATCCAAGCCTCCCTCAAATAATTGAAAAATCCAGAATACACCAGCTGTCTCTACACCTTAAACAACTAGAGAATCAACAACAAATTAAAACAACTCCACACACAAGAAGGGAAATAATCACAATTACAGCAGAGATCAATGAGGTACAAACTAGAGATACAATAGAACGTATCAATGAAATTAAAAGCTGGTTTTTTGAAAGATACAATAAGATCAATAAACCACTGGTCACACTAATCCAAAAGAAAAGAGAGAAAGCTCAAATTAATAAAATTATGAATGAAAAGGGAGAGATCACAACTAACACTAAGGAAGTAGAAACAATCATCAGAAGTTATTATCAAAGGTTATATGCAAATAAGTTAAGCAACCTAGATGAAATGGATGCATTCCTGGAAAAATATAAACTCCCAAAATTGAACCAGGAAGAAATCGACAACCTGAATAGACTGATATCTAGTAACGAGACTGAAGCAGTGATCAAAACCCTCCCAAAAAACAAGAGTCCAGGACCTGACGGATTTCCTAGGGAATTCTACCAAACTTTCAAAGAAGAAATAACACCAGTTCTCCTGAAGCTGTTTCAAAAAATTGAAGCAGAAGGAAAACTTCCAGGTTCTTTTCATGAAGCCAGCATTACCCTGATCCCCAAACCAGGCAAAGACCACACCAAAAAGGAGAATTTCAGACCAATATCACTGATGAATATGGATGCTAAGATTCTCAACAAGATCCTAGCAAACAGGATCCAACAGCACATTAAAAAGATCATCCACCATGACCAGGTGGGATTCATCCCTGGCTTACAAGGGTGGT
>PISX010036576.1:0-11829 GCA_004024625.1 Mellivora capensis | reverse complement strand
AATGGAACAGGTCAGTACCCAAAGCTACTACCATTTGGGCTTGATTTTTTGCAAAACTTACGCCTCAGCTGCTCAGAAACTAAACCCCAGTTGCTCCTTAAGATAAGCCATGGTGACAGGGTGGCTCTAAAAGTAGCATCTCCTAGATACAGAGAAGTGTGAACAGGTTCAGCTGGGTAAACAATACCTCCTTCTCTTTGGAAGGAAAAGAAGATAGGTGCAAGCAATAGATTTCCATCCCTTGTTACTTTCTTTTGGAAAAGTGATTACATTTACTGTAAATTAAGGAGAAATTTACATACAAGTAGGGAGGCAGATCACAAATGAATAGACATGGGGTCAGGCAGATCTCCAGCATCAGACAAGACCTAAAGATAGTAATACAGCCTATAATTCCATAGATGGGAAGACAGGAACCATAATAATAACAGCTAATTTTTATGGAGTACTCATTATTTGCCATATTGACAGAGAATTCACATGTGAGGCAGGTGCTGTCTTTATCTCTGTTTAAGAAATGAAGAAATCAAGGTATATAGAGAGTAAGAATCTTGTTACTCAAGGTCAAACAGAGCTGGGCTAGCTTTCACACCTGGGGAATCTGATTGCCAGCCAATCTGATTGATAACCAGTCTGTCATACTACCTCCCATGAATGTGAAAAGTAGATTCCTAATCCATCAAATTTGTTAACAGGTAAGGGGATGGTGTGGATCTGGTGGAATATGGCTCTAACGGAGGCCAACTTCTAAATTACTTAGGGAGTGGCCCAAATTCTAAGATAATTCTTAAAAACAAAAACAAAACCAAAGGTCCAGTCCAACAGGTACTTTGTATTGTGGGAGTCTCCCATGAAGTATTAAGGACCCATTACAAGGAGATTGAGAGGTCACTTTAAGACACCCAACCATAGGAAACTGGAATATGAGGCAGGGAACCCAGTCACAGGGGACTGGGGTAAAATCAGAGCAAAGTCAGAGGAACAGTAATTCAGGGCAGAGGCAGTAAGATCTTGACAAAGGATTTCTTACTGTATCTCACCTGCTGAGAGCTGGAGTTGGCCCCAGTTACACATCCAACTGTATAGGTCCGGTTAATTTCATAGATTCAGCTCAAAGGGAAAGAGAAGAAAGGACACCAGCTAGGTGAGCCATGACAACCTAACCAGAGTGGGTTAGAGCCCCAGGGAGAGGCTAGAATCTACTCATTTCACTAACATCATTTCTTCCCCATGGCAGCCCCTGTCTCTCAAGGAGATGGTGAGAGACCATGTGGCTGTGCCAGGAGATATGCCAAGACTGTGGAATATGGCAATGAACTTGGATAGCATAATCACAAACCTAAATAGCATCCTTTCACATATATCTTGGGGCCCAATCTAAGTTCTGTTCTCTTACTATTTTTTTTTTTTAAAACAAACATGTTATGTTATGTAATATATTGACCCTGGAGTTTGCTAAGACACTTGGGAGATTATTAGAAAGAACAAGTAGATATGAAATTGTTCTTTAATTTATGTCACTTGTTTATTAGACATGGGGTCAGGCAGATCTCCAGCATGGGGGAGAATAGATAGGGTTTGTATCCTTAAAAGACTGAGTAAACATTCAAGATAGCAGTACTTAGGAGAGTCATTTAAATGGTTTACATTTCCTATTCCCATCCTCTATTCTGTGGAAGAAACAAGCAATTTTATTTTTTCTTTCATGTGGTATTTATCTGCTGCTTCCATATTTTATCTTAGAACAGCTCTGAAGACTGTACAATGATCCATTCTTTTTAAAGCTCATGATTTCATAGATCTAGTTGTAAGGGCTGTTAAAAATCTCCCAAAAATGTTTTCAGGAACCCAGTTTAGCTTCATTTGTGTTAGGAAGCTCTTCTCTAGATGACTCCCATAATATGGGGTGGTTTCTACTCAAAAATCTTTCCCTTAATCTATGCATTTGTCATGATCTGTTCAGTAAATAGCTTTGTTACTATGGACCAAGTCTGAGATGTCCAAAAGAAGAAATTTTAAAATACAGGATGCATCCAGGAATTAGAGTGACTTTCTATGATGTCTGTACTGTAAGTTGTTAGACTTCATGTGCGTCTTAGAGTCTCGTTCCCCCTTAGGGAGCCAGCCTGAGAGGGAGCATGAGTCTGGGCTTGAGTTGGGACCTGTGGTGAAAGCAGGTGTCACTATTTATTTACCCAGCTATTGAGTCAGTTCACTTCTCTGAATTTGTTTCGTGATGGGTCCTTTAGGAATAGTACCTATCTTGCAGGGTCCTTGTGAAAAAACAGATGTGGAGGGGGGTGCCTGGGTGGCTCAGTGGGTTAAGTGTCTGCCTTCAGCTCAGGTCATGATCCCAGGGTCATGGGATCGAGCCCCACATCTGGCTTTCTGCTCAGCAGGGAGTCTGCTTCCCTCCCCCCACTTCTCTGCCTGTCTCTCTGCCTACTTGTGATCTGTCAAATAAATAAATAAAAATCTTTTTAAAAAATCAACAACAGATGTGTGTAAAGTTGCAAATGTAAGTTTCCAGTAAAAACTGTTACCACTCATTGGCATCTGAACTTTAAGACTGTTGAGTCAAATTAACACATTGTAAGAAAATACTGTTACATAAAAGACTTTACTGCCTCCCTGGGCACTCTGTACAACCTGCTGCATCATTAGCTGTCTGAAGTTAATGGTGATGGACTAGTGTGCTTCTGGCCCTGTGCCAAGTGATTTCTGTATATTATGTCATTTAATCAGAACAGCCATTCTTTGAAGGAAAGTTTTAGTTTGACTGTGTACCACAACTTTGAACTGTGTGTATTTTCTTTTAGGGCATATATTCCTTTGACTTTTGTCTGCCTTAGTCTTTCTATTGATTTGAACTAATTATGGCACTTTATGTAGCCAGACTGTATCAGGAGGCTTTGAGAGGCAAATAACCGAATAGGAAAACCATTCTGGCTCAAAAAATAAAGGGAATTTTTCACACACACACACACACACACACACACACACACACACACACACACAGAATAATTCGTGACTGGGCTATATTCTCTGTGATTCTTTTCATTCCATCTTCGTCCATGGCTCCCCTTACCGTATTAGAAATTGTTGCAGCAGTTCCTGACAGGACATACTGTACTCTGCTTTAGAATGAGAGCTTCCCTTCTCCCAGACAGAAACTCTTTGTCTTCCTTTGACTGGACCAATTTAGATCTTGTGCTACCTTTGACACATTCACTGAGAGTAGGGGGTTGGAGTGCGTTGACTAGCTTATTCCTGTCCTTCCTTGGATTTATCCCTGGACACAAGGAATCTGTTCAGCTGCTTAGCTCAGACCTATACCTGAGGCTGTGGTCAGTGTCAGTCAAATCAGAGAGGCACGTAATGGAGCAAGAGGTGAAGTGATGGTGGGAAGACATCTTTGTCTTATTCCCAGTCTCACATGGAAAGCTTCTGACACTTTAATTTGAAGTATGATGTTTTGCTATAGGAATTTTTTTAAAAAGATATTCTTTATCAGTTTAAGGAAATTACTTTCACTGTTTAAGAATTGTTTTTAAAAATCATGAATGGAAGTTGATTTTTATCAAATGTTTCTTCATTTCTGTTGAGATGATCATGTGGATTCTTTATTCTCTTAATGTGATACATTACTGATAGATTTTTTTAAATTGGCCAACTGATTTTATTTTAAAAAATTTTAACAACATCTAGTACTCATCACTAGTGCCCTCCTTAATACCCATCACCGATTTAACCCACACCCCTATCCACCTCCCCTCCAGCAGCCCTCCGTTTGTTCTCTCTACTTAGGATTCTGTTTTATGGTTTTTTTTCTCTCTTTCCCCCCACCACATTCATCTGTTTCATTTCTTAAATTCCCATATGAATGAAATCATATGGTATTTGTCTTTCTCTGACTGACTTCACTTAGCATAGTACACTTTAGCTCCATTCATATCACTGCAAATGGCAAGATTTCATTCTTTTTTATGGCTGAGTAATATTCCATTGTATAAATACACCACAACTTCTTTATCTTTTTTTTTTTTTTTTTTTTTTTTTAAGATTTTGTTCATTTGGCAGAAAGGGAGAAGGAGAAAGGGAAGTAACAACCAGGGGGAGCAGCAGAGGGAGAGGGAGAAGCAGGCTCTCCACTGAACAGGGAGCCTGATGTGGGGCTTGATCCTAGGACCCTGGGATCATGACCTGAACCAAAGGCAGACACTTAACCAACTGAGCCACCCAGGTACCCTCTTTATCATTTTTTAAAACAACTTTAATGAAGTATCCTGGTATAAAATAAACTTCACATATTTATATTCTATAGTGGGATCATTTTTCATATATGTATATACCTATGACACTATCACTGAAATCAAATAATGAACATATTTATCACTTCCCTCCAAAGGTATCCTCATGCCCCTCATAATCCATCTCTAGTCTCTTCCATGGAGATGCCTCTTCACAGAGACTCCCAGTCACTGACCTATTATCATCATAGATGACCATATGCTGTCTCTAAAGATGAGCTGCATTACTGACTGAATGTTTGAATGTCTAACCTTCCATTTCTGAAATAAACCCAACCAAATCATTGTATATTGGCTGTCTTTCTTATATATTTCCATATTCCTTCAATCTAATATCCTGCTTAGATGCAAAATCCTACATTTATAACTACAATTGGACTATAATTTTTCTTTATACTAACACCTTTGTTGTACTTCGGTATTAAGGTTATAATGACCACCTAAAATGAGCCAAAAGGTGTTTTCTATTCTCCTCTATTCACTGGAAGAACTTGTATAAAAGAGATGTTATTTTTCTTAAATAATTTGATTTGAACCAACAAGGTAAACCAACTGGACCTAGAGTTTTCTTTGTGGAAAAGTTTTAAACTACTGATCCATTTTAAAAATAGACACAGTTCGTAATGACATGGATGGAGCTAGAGAGTATTATGCTACTTGAAATAAGTCAGTGACAGAAAGACAAATACCATATGATTTCACTCATGTGGAATATAAGAAACAAAACAAACAGGTAAAGAGAAAAAGACAAATCAGTCAACAAACTCTTAGTTACAGAGAACAAACTGATGGGTTATCAGAGGGGAAGGAGATGTGGGGATGGGTGTAATAGGCAATGGGGATTACAGAGTACACTTGTACTGGACACTGTGCAATGTGTGGAAGTGCTGAATCATGTTGAACACCTGTAAGTAGTAGTACATTGTATGTTAACTAACTGGAATTAAAATAAAAACTTAAAAAAATATGCAAAGTTTAAATGAACAAAATTAAATAGACACAGACCATTCACATTTTGTTTCTTCATTTGCTGTAAGTTTTTATAAGATGTGTGTTTTCTTGAGTTTTGTGAAATATAACAGATACTTAATAGTGTATAGAATATTAAGCACAAAGGTTGATTTTTTTTTTTTTTACAAATGCATACTTTATTGGTTGCTCACAATATTTTTTGATATCTGTAGGCTCTGTACTGATAGCCCCTCTTTTATTTATAATATTATTATTTAAGCTAACTCTGTATTTATTCATTATTCTCCATCATAGTGGGAGTGGGGCTGGTTTATATCTTGTCATTTCAAAAGACCAGTTTTTATTTTTTCTGATCTTCTATGTGTCTTTTTTTTTATTTTAAATTTTACTTGTTACTGTTTTTACTTTTTTATTTGTGTCTTTTTATTTTCTTTGTTTCTTTTATAACTTTTTATTATGGATGTTTAGCTCAGTGTCTTCCAGCTTTCCTTTTTTCTCTAATACATGTATTTAGGAACATAAATTTTCCTCTTAAAATACTTGTAATGCATCTCATAAATTTTCATGAACATTGACTTCAAAGTGTGTTCTGATTTCCATTGTGCTTTCTTCTTGAACCCATGGGTAATTAGGAAGTATATTTTTAAATTTACAAGCATTGTAGATTTTCTAAGTATATTTTTGTTAGCAATTTCTAGTCTAACTTCTTCGTGTTAAAAAATTGGCTTTTATGAATTCAAATTGTTAGAATTTGTAGCAGTTTGCTTTCACATATGGTTGATTTTTATAATGATCTCTGTATTTTTGAAAGCAATGTGTATTCTGGGGTTTTAGGGGATGGTGTTACATGTGTGATTATTAGGTCAAATATGTAAATTTTACTGTTCAAATCTTATATTTGTATACACTATTTTGTCTAATGTGCCTGAAAGAGGTATCTTAAAATTGTTCTGATTTTTTTATTTCCCTGTTGTGTCAATATTTGTTTGATATATAATTTTGGACTGTTACTAGGTGCATAAAAATGTAGAATTATTATCTTTTACTGAAAACCCTATGTAATTTTGAAATATTTCTAGTTACGGTTTTTGACTTAGTCTCCTGTGTCCGATACAAATATGGCTTATAATATTTTCATTTTATATGTACCTAAAATCCCCTAATATATTATAATTCTTGCTATGTTCAGTTAAAATTCATTTAGATTTATTCACATGTTTGTCCTTTCCATTATTTTTAGATTCCTTCCAGCACCTTTGAGCTCCCATTTGGTATCTAATACCGTAACATCTAAATATGCCCTTTAGTTTTGTTTTGTTTTTTTTTAAGATTTTATTTATTTATTTGACAGACAGAGATGACAAGTAGGCAGAGAGGCAGGCAGAGAGAGAGAGGGGGAAGCAGGCTCCCCACTGAGCAGAGAGCTGGATGTGGGGCTCGATCCCAAGACCCTGAGATTATGACCAGAGCCGAAGGCAGAGGCTTTAACCCACTGAGCCACCCAGGTGCCCCTAGTATTTTCTTTAAAGTAGCACTTAAAGTGCCTGGCTGGCTCCCTTGCTAGAGTCTGCAACTTTTTTTTTCTTTTTTAAGCATTTATTGATTTATTTTAGAGAGCAAGAGCAAGGGGGTAGGGACAAAAGGAGAGGGAGAGAGAAAGTTAAGCAGACTCTGAGTATGGAGCCCAGTGCAGGACTTGATTTCATGAGATCACCATGGATGTTTAGCTCAGTGCCTTTCACCACCTGATCCCAAACCAAGAATCAGATGCTCAACTGACTGGGCCAACCACGTGCCCCTAGACCGTTCAACTACTGATCTCAGGGTCATAAGTTCAGGCCATACATTGGGTTTACAGCTTAAAAAAAAAAAAAAAAAAGGTAGCCTGTTGGTGAAAAATTCTCTCCATTTCTTCCCTGAAAAAAAATGTGTTGTTCACTGCATTATTGAGGATTGACTTCACTATTCTTTTTGCACTTAGAAGATCCCATTTTCTTCTGCATTTCCTTGATTCTTCAGAGAAGTCAGCTGTCAGTCTAAAATTTCCTTCTTTGAAGTTCATTTTTATCTTTGAATTTTCTTTTAATATTATCTCTTTAACTTTGATTTTCAACAGTTTTACTCTAATGTGTCATGTGTACTTCTTTTTATTTATCTTGCTTTGTATTCAGAGAGCTACTTTAATCTGTGACTTTTTGTCAACTTTGGGGGAAATCTTAGCCATTATCTTCTTGAATATTGCTTCTTTCTCATTCTTTTTTCCCTCGCCTCTGGGGACTTTCTCATTATCCCTCTAACTTTCTGGGCATACATGAATGGATCCCTGGAAGCCTATTTAACTCTATCCTCAGCCACACTCTGTCACTTGTTTTAACCTTACCTTGCTGTTTCTCTAACAAGCCAAGCATGTTCCTGCCTCAGGCCTTTTGAAAGTACCACTTGCTTAGCCTGGAACACTGTTTTCCCTATATGTTCAAGATGCATTCTCTTACATGATTTGAGTATCTGCTCAATGTGGTCATATCAGAGACTTGCCCCGATTACTTTTTCGAAATGATTACTCAGACTCCTCTTCTTCCACATTGCACTCTTACCTTTTACCTGGTTTTGTTTCTTCATAGCACTTAATAGGACATATTTTATATTTAATATTTGTTTGCTTTTCTCTGTCTCCCTCCATTAGAATATAAACTCTGAGAGAGAGCCTTTTTTGCTTGCATCACTGTAACTCTGCCTGGAGCAGAGCTAGGTGCTCAGTAAATACTTGTTGGGATGAATGAATGAATGAGTGATTAATAGATAATGCATATAGGAAGATAAAGTTCTCTACAGAAAAGGAAAAAAGCAGACAAAAAAATTAAGGCATTTAAATTTTATTATCTATGCTTTATTCTTTTGTAAATAAGGATAGTATTGATGAAGTTCTAGAATATAGGTGAGGTTTGGTGGGGTGAGGTCTGGAGCCGATGACCAAGAAAGAATTCTTGAGACATCTTTGGTGCAAAATGGTGGTTTATTAAAGCATGGGGACAAGACCTGTGGGCAGGAAGAGTGGCTCCCCAGGGTTGTGAGGGATGGCAGGTTATTACCATGGGGGTGGGGGAAGTAAGGAAAAGGGAGGTTTCAATAGAACTTTCATATGCTAAAGAGGACCTACAAAGATACTGGATACGAGAGGCCTTGCCTTTGCCAAGGTCATTTTGCCCTCTAACATTAAGATGGGTGGGAGATTCCTAAAGAATATCACAGATGTCCCACCCAGGAGTAGGGGTGGGGGAAAGTTGGAGGGTGTCAGCTTTTGCTCTGTCCTCAGCCAGCCTTCTCTTCCCTCATCAGTATCATTGATTATATTTCTATCATTGTTACCTAAAATAGCAACATGAAATATCACTGTTTGAAAATAGTGCTTTCATTAATTTAAATTAATTGGCATCTCATCACTTAGTTTAGACACATGTTCCATGTGCTTTAACTTCTTAAAGATATTTTAATTAAAAAAAAAAGTTAAACCTGTATTAGCTAAACAAAATACCATGGAATAGGTGGCTTAAACAACAGATTTATGTTGTCATAGTTCTGGAGGCTAGAAATTTGAGATCTGGGTTCCAACATGGTCAGGTTCTGCTGAGGACCGTTTTCCTGGTTTGCCAATGGCTGCATCCTTACTGTGTCCTCACATGGCAGAGAGAGCTGGTGTCTTTTTCTTTTCTTATAAGGGCACTAATCTCAGCAGTTGAACCCCACATTACCTCATCTAAACCTAATTATTTCCGAAAGGCCACATTTCCAAATACTATCACATTGGAGTTAGGGCTCAGTTTACAGCACCCCCAAATAAGCTACATTATTTTCCAGTGAAATAATAAACAAGTACATTCAAGACAAGTATTTTTCATAGTACAAAATTATTGTGACTGCACAGAAAATTTTTTTTAAGATACTATGAATGTTTATAAGTACAAAGGCTAAATTCAGCAGCACCTGGGTATTGCTTTCTCTGTTTCATTTGTTTATGGTGTTGCTATTTAGGGACTCACATGAATAGATCCTTTTTTATGGGCAAAAAAACTAACTCTGA
Organism: Mellivora capensis; assembly: GCA_004024625.1. Classification (NCBI taxonomy): domain Eukaryota; kingdom Metazoa; phylum Chordata; class Mammalia; order Carnivora; family Mustelidae; genus Mellivora; species Mellivora capensis. The sequence goes on along the minus strand of PISX010036576.1, from coordinate 2,469 downwards.
TTTCTGAATGTCTTCATAAATCTCTTCCCCTAAATAAACCATAAATCTACCTATAATGCCTAGACTTATACATGATATGCTGTCATTATAGCTACTCAGAAAGAATCTATCATGTAGGCCAAAGCTAGTTGTCTGGAGAGACTGGACTCTCCTAATAGTAAGGTGTTTTTTTTGTTTGTTTTTGGTTTTGTTTTGTTTTGTTTTGTTTTGTCTCACTGCTGCCCACTATTTTGCTGGGTTGCCTGAGGTCAGCATGCCTTTCTGGTGTTCATGGACTGTGCTGCTTTTTCAGGAATGTCTCAGAGGGATCCTGCCTGAAAGAAAAGATGCCATACTGCAACATTTCACTGTCTATAAAGAGAGCAAGAATGGCCTTTGTCTTGTTCTTTTAGCCAGCTTAAAACAAACTTGGCCAGCTAAAAAAAAAAAAACAGAAATGGAACTGATAAAGTCATCAACTCAGAGCCTCCTTGCACCGCCCATGTGTTTTTCTAGCCTAGAATGAAGCTAATGATGTAAATAAGCACTTCCTAGAAAGGTTAAGAAGGAAAGCTTCCACCACCCCACAGCTCCTCCCATTCCTGATCTTTGAATAGGGTTGTTAGAATCTGATAGGAATTAGAGGAGGATGAGGGCTATGCCATATGTCCCTGTCAGAAACAATGATCTCATAATGACTAAGAAACACCAGGGGGTTGTCTAAGCCACCAAGGTTATAAGGGGCACAGCATTATTTCAGCTGCACTAAAATTTAACGTAATTCTTACTTTACCACCCATGGTGACCTAAGAAGGTGGTATGGCAGAGAAACTAGATAGAGGGGCTTAGTCACAGCTGATTGAAAGGCCAAATACGCTGTTTTCATGGTGAAATAGGGAAGAAGAAACTGGTAAATATTTCTAAATGTCATAGGTTTACATCTGAATTTATCCATTTCTGTATTTTTAGGATTCTTCTGAGAAGTTCTCTAAAGACAAGCCCTTAATATAAAGTATTTATAACAAAAATAATACATATATTCAGCAATGAAAAATTAAGAGTGTTCCCTAGAAGGAAGGGTGACTCCAGTGGTGTAGGGTCCAAGCATTCTGCCAGTAGAGGTGGGAATGTTAAGGTCCGTGATCAAAGGAATGAGACTGATGCAAAGCGAAAGTCAAGCAAAGCTTTATTTCATGCCAAGCATCGAAAATCAAACTGACCAGTCGGGGCCGTCTCTTACGAAGAGGCGATGACGACGACCCCGACAAGGCCGCTCCCAAGACGAGGCTGCTCCCCAGACGAGGCCGCTCCGGACGAGGCCACTCACAGCGGTGCTGAGGCTGCTGGCGGCAAGGCCGTTTGGGGCGGCACTGCAGCTCTGGGCGGCGAGGCCGCTTGTGGTGACTATGATGACCAGGACGACCACGACGCTCCTGATGACCATGATGACGCTGCTCCCGGAGACTATTACTCCGACTACTATCCCAAGGGCTATCCCAACGGCTATTCTAAAGGCTCTTCCTCCTACTACTCTCCCTCCTTCCAGCCTCACAGACTAACCTTTATAGAGGTGGTTGAGCCCCACCCACACACAGGTGGCCAATGAGATTTTAACTCACCATAGTAAATATATGCACACCCCACTGATTGGATGTATCCATCCGGTTGGCCCACCCCTGTAGGGTTTGCAAGTAAGTTCCTCCAGGAGGGGCGGGGTCAACCCAAGCCCACAACCAAAGGGCTCCCTCTGGCCAACCAAGCCCCTACAGGAATTTCTTCTCAGAATGAAGTTAAAGGTGTGCTCTTGTCTTTGTAACCAAGTGGTTGGTTGAGAGGGCTCTGGAGCTCCTGTAATGCAGGTGGGTGGGGCTGAGACTGCCTACAGAGGGGGCTGGGGTGGGGCTGGGCAGTGTCACTGTGACCTAAATTTTAGGTGAAGAATGAAGTCATAATCTCATAACTAAGAAGAGAATATGAATAAAGTAGATAACAGAGTATTAATTTAGAGTAGAAAACACCTCATTCAGGAATGTCCATCTGCATGTATACTGAAACCTTTCTGGGAGGCAAAGAATCAAAAAAGAAAATTGTCTTTTCTGTAAAGTACTCATCAAACAATTGTGGCCTAGAGAACTCACTCTTATTCTCTACTCTGGAGATGTTTCTTTCTCTATTAACTTGGAAATGTCTGTAATCAGAGCTCTTGTACCATACCTGAAGACATCTGTAACTTTCTCCTTCTCCAGCTTCTAGTTTTCCTATTTTTATGGGTGGTCAGAAGTTTTCCATTGTAGCATCCCCTGCTTCCTCGTACCCATGGCAAGTTAAAATTCCCAGAACTCAGACTTGTATTGCAAAGGATGCAATTGAGATGAACAGCTCCCCCGCAGATTGCGTGAGGAGCACCAGGATGTTTGGGACAGAAAACCAGTGGGGGCCAGACCAGGCCTCCTGTTCCCTCACAGGCTGACTGTGATTATGGTTTTCTGG
>PISX010036575.1:0-11835 GCA_004024625.1 Mellivora capensis | reverse complement strand
TTCTTGGTATACAATCAACCTCACAAAAGAAGGAAATCCTTCCATTTGCAGCAACACAATAAACCTAGAGGACCTCTTTTTAAGTTACAGAAGCCCTGCCAGTGCCCCTTTGCCCAATTTAGCAGTCTTTAAATTTTAGCATGCACCTTTAGCCCCACTGATAAACCCAACCTCTTTGTATATCTAGAGATCGTGCCTTGTTTCCTAGAAAGACTTGGATCGGAACCCTCTTGCACAACCTCTCCTGGGGCACCAATACACAATCTCCAGCACCTCAGTAATGTCTGTGGCTACAGACAAGCACGAAGTGTTACAGATTACTGCACTCCTCTTTTACAGATTACTGGCCTCGAGTTCCTTTTCAACGCTTTGGACCAGGCTGAAACCGTGGAGTTGGTTTTTGGACAAGACTCCACCTTCTTCCCAAGTGGCTGTCCTCCTGAATAAAGCTCACATTCCTTCCCAGTCAAAACTGTGTCTTGAATGTTAGCTTTTTGAGCCACTAGCAGCCCAAAATGGAGTTTGCAGTAACAAAACTGTTGTGGGATTGTGGAGCCCATCCAGTAGGAAAGAATTCTTGAGATGTTTTATGGTTTATTCAAGCAGCCAGGAGAAATACTCCTAGGCAGAAAGAGTTGCACTTTGGCTACATGAAGCTTGTGGTTATATGCTTAGTGTTCATGGGGAGGGGACGTGCAGGGAGTATCTTCATAAATATAATCTTCAATTTTCTACTTATAAAACTACTTGTTGGGATGTCTGGGTGATTCAGTCAGTTAAGTGTCTGCCTTCAGCTCAGGTCATGATCCCAAGGTCCTGGGATCGAGTCCCTCATCGGGCTCCTTGCTCAGTGGGGAGTCTGCTTCTCCCCCTACCTGCAGCTCCCCTTGCCAGTGCTCGTCCTCCTTCTCTCAAGTAAATAAAATCTTCAAAACAAAACAAAACAAAACAAAACCCACCTACTACTTTTGCAAAATTTCTCTGGTGATTATCATTCAGTTCAATATAACTATGGGTGAGACGTACAGGCAGTCAGGAGACCCTTTAAGAATGTACCAACCAGGGACGCCTGGGTGGCTCAGTTGGTTAGGCGGCTGCCTTTGGCTGATCTCAGCGTCCTGGGATGGAGTCCCACATCGGGCTCCTTGCTCAGCAGGGAGCCCGCTTCTCCCTCTTCCTCTGCCTGTTACTCTGCCTGTGCTGGCTCTCTCTCTCCCTCTGACAAATAAATAAATAAAATCTTAAAAAAAAAAAAAAAAAAAAAGAATGTACCAACCATGGGATGCCTGGGTGGCTTAGTCGTTAAGCGTCTGCCTTCGGCGCAGGTCATGATCCCAGGGACCTGGGATCGAGTCCTGCATCAGGCTCCCCGCTCAGCCTGCCTCTCCCTCTCTCCCTCTCCCAGTCTCCCTGCTTGTGTCCCCACTCTCGCTGTGTTCTCTGTCAAATAATAAATAAAATCTAAAAAAAAAAAAAAAAAAAAAAAAAAAGAATATACCAACCAGCACATATTTGATCCTTATCAAAACTACGCAGGTCAACCTTCTGGGTTAAAGGGGAACATCTGTCTGTTTCTTTCCCTCATCACTTCACTCCTGACCAATTATTGCTTCTTAAATTGTTCAGGTTGTTGAAGGGTAAGGGCTCATATTCCGTAACTTCTTCAAAGTGACAGGGGTTGTAAAGATGTCCCTACCCATGAATTGAAATTGGTCCCTATCTGTCCCTACGTGTAACTATTACAGAAGCCATTATTGTAGAGTCCAGAGGGGACACTGTGGTGAATTAGCTTTTTGAGTAGTCAGTATGATCTGCTGGCTGGGTAAAAGAGTCAGGAACTGCTCGCATATATCTCAACAATAGGAGGGAACAAAGCGAAAGAGAAAACACATTAGAATATTATTATAATGAAAAACCAGAAAAGCAATGAGAAGACTCTTCAGGGTGACCATAGTCCACCTCTCCATGAGAAATTTAATCAATTCTTACGTGACAGTGGAGAGAGACAGAGAGAGAGAAATCAAGAAACAGACTCTTAACGATAAGGAACAAACCAGTAGTTACCAGAGGGAGTGGGTGGGGAGAAGGGTTAAAGAGGTTCTTGGAAATGCAGGATTGCCCTCCTTGTGACAAGCACTGGATAATGTATGGAATTTTTTTAACCACTACATTGTACAGCTGAAACTAATATAACAGCTTGTTAACTGGAATTAAAATCTTAAAAAGTCAAAAACAAGGGGCGCCTGGGTGGCTCAGTGGGTTAAGCCTCTGCCTTCGGCTCAGGTCAGGATCCCAGGGTCCTGGGATCATCGAGCCCCATATCGGGCTCTCTGCTCAGCAGGGAGCCTGCTTCCTCCTCTCTCTCTGCCTGCCTCTCTGCCTACCTGTGATCTCTGTCTGTCAAATGAATAAATAAAATCTTTAAAAAAAAAAAGTCAAAAACAAAAAAAAAAAGTCAATAAAAAAGAGAAAAATACTGATGTGTCTTTATAATAGCGACCGACAGACGTACAGAGTATTAGTTGATGTGATTGAAATGAAGAAACCTCAAATATCTGTAGAGGACAGCTAACTCTTCCATTAAGGGGCATATGATTGTATATCAACGTTTCTTAACAATTACTTCAGACCTGAAAATTATTGAAATTGTGACTCCTACGGCATTTTATCAGAACAAGAATGCTTCTTGAATGCTTGTAATCTGTATCTTCAACAAGGACCATACAGTGGATTTGAAATGCATTAACTTAGTCTATGTGTGATCCTAAGATATTTTAATAATAGAACGTTGGTTTTTAATGTGTTAATGCTGATTGGTAATGAATGATGCATTATCCCGCCACCAGTATTAACCTAGCTCACCTTAATTAAGAACGTAGATAACAGATAGTATCTACCACCCGTTTGATAACTAGTAATTTATTTTCTCAGTAGCCTCAGACTTTAAATAATGTATGGTTTTGTTTTCAACAATTTATCTATTGCATTGGTTTCTCCCCCTTTGAACTCCTGGGACATCAACATGGATATGTTACAGATTATATAGGGACTGTTGACAGTTGAGACGAACTCCTCCATGATGGTGCTACTTGGCATCCATGTGGTGTGGTCAGTTGGGGTACAGAGGACTTGAACTCACACCAGCCCTTCTCACTAGCGTGTTCTCTAAACAACACACCGTAGAGTCACACATTAATGAAACTTCTGATAGGACACCTCAACCAAGGCCCTTGTGAACAAGTAGAGAAGACCCCCACAGAGTTTACCTAAACCTGTTTATGCTTCAGTGGCTCGATCTGAACTTACCCAGGAACTCTCTAGCACTCCACTCACGGAACCTAATAAAGGATTGAGCCCCATGTCATAATGGAGGGGTTCCTTTGATGTTTAAATGAGGTGAATAAAAAATAAATAAAAAAAATTTTTTAATGAGGTGAATATACATACATGGCCACACTGGATGTGTGATAGATATCCCTTATGTAGGAGGAAAATATTCCAGTATGAGGCAAGGCCACAGAGAAAGAGTACAGGAAGAAGAACTGATGAATTCTGCATGTGCAGAAAGGATACCTGTTCCCAAGTTGCACAACTCTCTGAATACAGAAAGATAAATTCTATTTGTCTTTTTTTTTTTTTAAAGATTTTATGTATTTGACAGAGATACAGCAAGAGAGGGAACACAAGAAGGGGGATTGGGAGAGGGGGAAGCAGGCTTCCTGCAGAGCAGGCAGCCCAATGCTGGGCTCGATCCCAAGACCCTGGGATAATGACCTGAGCCGAAGGCAGCCACTTAATGACTGAGCCACCCAGGTGCCTCTACTTTTCTTATTTCTTAATGATCTCCAGTTCTTCTTGATTCCTCAGTTTCATTCCCAACTATAAATACATCTGAGAAAACTTTTTTGTACATGTTGTGGCTGGAGAGTCCTCCCTGACCTCTTAATTCAGATTAGAGGGATACAAGGACAATGGGTCACAGTGTAAATTCAGACAGTTAGCACTTAGAGGGATGTGAACATAGGTAAAAGATGATGATCTACACTCCTAGAAAGAAAAGTAAGGGGCGCCTGGGTGGCTCAGTGGGCTAAGCCGCTGCCTTCGGCTTGGGTCATGATCTCAGGGTCCTGGGATCGAGTCCCGCATCGGGCTCTCTGCTCGGTGGGGAGCCTGCTTCCTCCTCTCTCTCTGCCTGCCTCTCTGCCTGCTTGTGATCTCTGTCAAATAAATAAATAAAATCTTTTAAAAAAAAGATTATTAAAAAGAAAAGAAAGAAAAGACCATTTTTAAATTTTTAAAAAGATTTTTATTTATTTATTTGACAGAGAGAGATCATAAGGAGGCAGAGAGGCAGGCAGAGACAGAGGGGGAAGCAGGATCCCTGCTGAGCAGAGAGCCAATTCGGGGCTTGATCCCAGGACCCTGAAACCTTGACCTGAGCTGAAGGCAGAGGTTTAACCCACTGAACAAACCAGGCGCCCCTACTATTTTTTTTTTAAGATTTTATTTATTTGAGGGGTGCCTGGGTGTCCCAGTCATTAGGCGTCTGCCTTCGGCTGCTGTGGTTCTGGGATCAAGTACCCCATCGGGCTCTCTGCTCAGCGGGAAGCCTGCTTCTCTCTCTCCCACTTCCCTGCTTGTGTTCCCTCTCTCACTGTCTCTCTCTTTCAAATAAATAATTAAAGCCTTTAAAAAAAGAAAAAGATTTTATTTATTTGAGAGAGAGAGGGAGAGAGGGAGAGAGCATAAACAGGGCGAGTGGCAGTGCAGAGGCAGAAGGAAAAGCTGGCTTCCAGCGGAGCAGGGAGCCCAAGGCAGGCTCGAATCCAGGACCCCAGGATCATGACCCGAGTTGAAGGCAGATGCCCAATGGACTGAGCCACCCAGGTGGCCAAGACTATTTTTAAGAAGATTTTATTTATTTCGCAGAGAGAAAGAGAGAGCACAAGCAGGGAGAGCAACAGAGGGAAAGGGAGAAGTAGGCTAGATCCTGGGATCCTGATCTGAGCCAAAGGAAGATACTTCACTGACTGAGCCACCCAGGGGGCCCTGAGATAAGACCTATGAAAAGCACACCTGGAGAACTCTTTCTGAAATTTGGGGAGGGAACCGGAGGCAACATGTGCTCACTCCAAAGGCCCCGTCAGCTGCACAGGGTGTCATCTGATAGATAAAAGTATGGAGATGTGGACTTGGCATATATGGTGATTTCCTGGAACCAAGGATTTCCCATTTTAGGTCATGACTTAACTGAATTCTTGGGTGTCACTGATAAGCAGATTCTGCTGGCTGACAGAGATTACTATCTTCCTCAGGCCTAGACTGGTGGCAGTGGATGGTGACAGGTATTGGATGATGGAAGCACTGTGGACATGGCAGAGTAGATGTTGGAGAGGAAGCCTTCAGGACATGGTAATAGGCAGGATCAGCAAGTCACGGGCTGTGGTTTCACAAAGCACTAGTATCCCAGGTGCATAACCCCAACACAGGTTTGACCCACTGCAGATGGGTGACCTTCCAGGGACGTGGACTCAGAGCTGACAGGCACCTCCATCATTCCACTTACCCACGGTTAGGGCAGCCATGTGCTCTGGGCTCTGCGCCTGTTGCCAATTCGTGGGGACACAGATCAGCAGTCAGAGGCACTGACTGTCTCTGCTTCACATGATCCACCCAATTTCTGGCCAGAAATCCCCATGGTATTTTCTAGCCAGTGCTGTCTGACACTCACCCTGTCTAGAGTGGAACTGGGATGTTGCAGAATCCACTGCAAAGAAGCTGGGTAGCAGGTTATCCCCATTTAACACTATTACAAGTGAAATATAATAACCCATCTCATTTTGTAGCTGTGTGCTTGTGTTCAGCTCTAAGGATGGTTAATACTTATAGAAAATAAGATATATATTTTATGTATACAACAAACATGTAGGAAGCCTATGTCTGATAAAATGACTGAGACATCACATGGGGTAACCTCTTTTTTCTAATTTTTGCCCTGATATTATTGATATGCAGCACTGTGTTCCTCCTTCCTCTCTCATGGCCCCAAAATGGTTGCCCTCCCACAAGGTACCAAACTTTGCTTCAAGATTAAGAAGGATTAAGAAAAAAATCTGATAGCACATAAGGATTTTGACTGGAAGTTATTTCTTTTTCATTCAGGGCAGTCCTGCCTCCACAGGGACTTCTCCATCTCGCTGACCAGCACTCTCTCAGATGGCCCTGCAAGCAATAGTGTGTGTGTGCCACAAGTGGTCACCCAAGAATATCATTAAAAATGGCCATTTTTACCCGCACTGTGTCACCACACCTGACACGATGACCATCACCCTTTTCACTATAATGTTTTATGAAAGCCCCTCAAATTTAGAATATGCTTAACTCAGATGCACAAGAATTTTATTATGTGTGCAAGTAGAATGCTCCTTTTGAGGTAGGCATGTAAAGATCTTCAACCCTGGACATATGTTATTTAGGAGTTTAGGGAAAAATTATTGGGGAGGAACAATATTCCTTAACCATTCAAGATTATTTTACTTAGGTAAATAAAACTAGGTAAAATAATCAAACTGACAGAGACAGATTACAGGAGAAAGCAATCCCAAAGTCTAGTAACATGCACCCAAAACCCAATAATGAACGTGAGACCCATAAAAATAACCAATGTAGATAGTTATCACGATTTATTAGGAAAAAGAAGAGACAATACATCTGTGCGAATTTGACAACATAAAGAAATCTCCTGTTTGGGCCTTCACTTAGTGTGGAATTTAGGTAGTGGAGTGAAGTAGTGAAGAGTGACAAGTTTCTTCATGCAAGCTTTTCAGCTCCCAATTCCCTATCCATGGAGATAAGAATACCTCTTTCTCTCTCTGTGCAGGAAAGGTATCCATTGCACGGGAGACTGATTTCCTGCTTTCTGGACACAAATGGTGGTCAGGATGTTCTTTTTGTATTGGCTGATTCCTAAGTAGCTTTTATTTCAAAATAATCAATATGGCAAAGGGGCACATTTTAGGGCAGCCTGCCATTGTCCTCTGTACAAACTCAGCAAGACAGAACTAGAAATCCGTCACAGCACAGAGATCAGAAGCCTAGAACCCTCACCTTCCACAGCTCCACACAGATTCACCCTCTGAAGACTTTCTAGGTCTGTCCCCACTCTGGGCTATCCCTTCACTGAACAGATAGAAGGAGACCCAAATTTTCTTTGGCTGCCTATTCCCAGTCTCAGGGTAGGTGCTCACTTTTTGCCGGAACCCAACACCAGATACAGGGGAGCGGAGACATGTATGTCTGCGTGTCTAAACGTCTGTCTTTGTCATGCAAGTCAATGCTGCTTTTGTGCGCTCATTCAGGATCTTGTTTTCATTTATGAACATCCCTTTGTTGCTGAGGATTAAAACAGTAAAGATCCATATTCATGGTGAAATGATCATCTGAAACTGGTTTCGCTTCACCAGCACCTTTGGTGTTGAGCCAAAAAACACCGCCAAGACAAAAATAAGAAATAAGAAAAAGACAAGTTTTACTTGTATCAAGTAAAGAGAACACCAGGGACATTTCCCAAAACTAGCTCCCCAAACAACAAAACTGGGTGAGTTTTAAGCTAATGGCATAAACATATTCATCAAGGAGCCTGGAAAAGCCCATTTCAGAGTGAAATCCACCAAAATGTCATCCTAAATTGAGACAGTCCAGGTCCCAGTTGATTGAAGTCAAAGGACCAGTAACGATGGGCATAATCATCTCTCCGGCTCCTTTATTCTGTTATCTGTGTGCTCAAGGGGGTTTAATTCCCACAACAGCTACTAGAAAATCTCTGTTAAGACAATCTTCACTTGGGGAAAAAAAAAAAGGAGAATCTTTACTTTGGAAACAGCAATGCGAGTTTTATCAAGATTAATTGTTTCTGATATGGTTAGACTATCTCCTGGGCTTGTGGTGGTGGCTGTTGGTATTTACATTCTTTTGCTGCCTTAAAACCATGAACTACTGATGTCTCTCTGTAATTCTGACATATTCCAGAACATTCTTCAAAGAGGTGCTTGGGTAAGTGGTGCTGGCAGAGATCACAAACAGTCATAGATCATAAAATGGCTGGGGGCCTAAAGTGACTTCTCTTATGTGAAGAAATCTTTGCCTCTTTTCCCCTTTTTCTGTGGACCCTTAACCTTATTAACCTACAAAACATTTACCATAATGAAGCACATGAACATATCCAAAACACCATATCGTTAAGATTCTTGTATGCTGATGATGCTTTATTTAGATGCATTCTGGCAAATTTCCAGGGTAAAATACACCACTAGAGTCAGAGTGCTGCACAACGGAACACCAGTATTTCTTCATCCTAAGTGAGTGCTGTTATATTTATGGATTTTTTAAAAGATTTACTTATTTCAGAGAGAGAGAAAGAGAGAGTGAGCAAGGGGAGCGGCAGAGGGAGAGAAAGAGAAAGAATCTCCAAGCCAACTCTCCACTGAGTACGGCACCCAGCACGGGCATCAACTGCAGGACCCTGAGATCTTGACCTAGACGGATATCAAGAACTGGCTGCCCACGGGGCGCCTGGGTGGCTCAGGTCATGATCTCAGGGTCCTGGGATCGAGCCCCACAGCGGGCTCTCTGCTCAGCGGGGAGCCTGTTTCCTCCTCTCTCTCTGCCTGCCTCTCTGCCTGCTTGTGATCTCTGTCAAGTAAATGAATAAAATCTTAAAAAAAAAAAAAAAAAAAAGAACTGGATGCCCAACCAACTGGGCCGCCCAGGTGTCCCAAGTGTTGTTATATTTAACATTAAAAATAAAACCTGCCAGGGGTGCCTGAGTGTCAGTCAGCTGGTTGTCTGACTGGATTTTGGCTCACAACATGATCTCAGGGTGAGGAGACTGAGCCCTCCAATGGCTCTTCGATGAGCACGGAGCCTGCTAAAGATTCCCTCTACTGCTCTCTCTCTACCCCTCCACACCTCGCTTGCGCTCTTGATCTCTCCAAAAATAAGGAAATAAATAAAAGAATAAATAAAAATAAATAAAAACTGCCAGTTATTTTATCCACAAAACGATGGGTTTATTCAGGAATAACAGTATCAAATCAGGGACATATAAGCTATGGCAAAACGATAGGCAAGTCTAGGAAACAAAGAAGAGGGACGCTTTTACTGAGGCGAGAAGGGGGAAGTTGAGAACTCTGTTATACACTAAAAGTTCTTCAGAGTAAAATGGTAGTTTGAAGGTTGGTGGTTTTTCAGTGGTTGAGCTATTGCCTGGGAGGGATAAGAAAAGCATCTCTTCCTCTGGCTGGAACAGTATAGTCTAGGTCCAAGGTCAAGTTTGCATAATGTCAAGACCTTCCCTTCCTAGTGGAGCTGCAATGACTATGAGTCATAGGGCTTGAGAGCTCCCCCTGCTGAAACCTCCTGACTCCATTTTAGTGAGGTTCCCATTAATTTCACATTTCCAGGTGACCAACATTTCAAAATTTCCTTCACTGCCAGTTGCTAGCAACAAAACCTGTAATCTTCACATTGATTATTTCATTTTTTAAAAAATTCCATGTGATTTCATACAGTATTTCTTTTTTCCATGTGTGTCTTATTCAACAAAATACCCTACAGATTGTATGGGCCAAGTACAAGCCACCCCATGATGGGCCACTCTGGCAGAAAGATTATTTATCTTGAGTGAAAAAGCAATCAAAATCCAGCAGATTCAGGAAAAGTCTTTTCCACCCCACCTCACTGACTAAAAAGAATTTAGATAGAGAAGCTGCCGCAGGTTGAGAGCTATCAACATACCTAACTACATTATGATATACACAAGGTATGAGAGACAGAAAGGAACCTAAGAAGACCTGTTTGAGCCAAGTTCTCTATGTTCTATTTTTTTTGAGTGGCCCAGAGAATAATATTTTACCAAATATTTACTCATTTTCTTCTTCCTGTGAATTATATCTCTTCCCTTGGAATTCTTAGACTTCTCCCTTCTTCCTTTCTTCTGCTTTTCTCCTCAAAGACATATGTACCTTACTGTGCCAGTCTTTGAAACTTTCACATCTCTGTGGAGTTTCCATACATATGGTTTAAATTTTATTTTCTCCTGTTTATCTCATGCCAATTTGTTCTTAGTCAACAACAAGAACTTCCTCATACATTCCAGTTCATGCTTTCATAATATATGTTCTTTCAACTTACATTTAGCTCCTATTTTATACACTTAATGTTTTTTTGTTTTGTTTTGTCTTGTGAATTCTTTCCAAGATTATTTATTTATTTATTTATTTGACAGAGAGAGAGAGAGAGAGAGAGAGAGAGACAATGAGAGAGGGAACATAAGCAGGGGGAATGGGAGAGGGAGAAGCAGGCTTCCAGTGGAGCAGGGAGCCTGATGTGGGGCTCAATCCCAGGACCCCAGGATCATGAACTGAGCTAAAGGCAGATGCTTAAGACTGAACCACCCTGGTGCCCCTAAGCTTAATGTTAAAAAAGAAAAAGAAACAAAAGGCAGGGCCCAGCATCTATCTACCTTCTCAGGGAAAACAGGGGACATCTAGCACCAACCGCTCAAGTTTTATGAGGATTAACCCACCTACATGTTCGCAAGGTCCCAGCACAGCCCCAAGGAACCTATGTGTGTGTGCAGGTAAAAGCGCAGTTCGTGCAGCATTAATAATGTGTCTGTGTTGTTTCCGAATACAGACTTCCCAGGCTATAGCTACTTCAAGCACTGCTGGTCCATCCATCTAACTCATTCACCTCTGCTCTCTACATGAAGCCTTGACTAACTGTAGGTTCTTGAGAACAACAGACCTCTGAGGTAGGGGAAACGAGGAACCCAATGTTCCTGGAAGATCAAGCATCGCCATGCTAGGGAGGGGCCTGCCCTGCGTCCAGTGAGTCTCCTTGAGACCGGACTGACAATGATGAAACCCTGCTTCCCCGGCCTGTCACGCTCACTACTTCTGTGCCTGCCCCTGAAGCCCTTCCTGCTTGGTTTGTGACTATGTACATTGTCTCTGGACATGAATCCACCATGTTCCCCATCTGCCATACTCCCGAACAAAGCCAATTTTCCTTCCCAACCGTGGAAAATTAGGCATGGGATGTCTCACTCAAATGGAGTCAGGGGTTTTAGGCACGAAGAGCTCTCTTGCCATACCACTGGAAGTCAGTTGCAGACCCAACAGAGAGATGCACTTGGGGGTGTCTGGGTGGCTCAGTGGGTTAAGCCTCTGCCTTTGTTTGGCTCAGGTCTTGATCTCAGGGTCCTGGGATCGAGGTCCGCATCAGGCTCTCTGCTCAGCGGGGAGCCTACTTCCCCCCCTCTCTCTGCCTGCCTCTCTTCCTACTCTCTCTCTCTGTGAAATAAAATAGCTTTAAAATAAAATAAAATAAAAAATTTAAAAAAAGAAAGAAAGAGATGCACTTGATCTTACATGGACTTGATCTTGCTCCAGGATACTTCTCCTCTGTTGCAGTGTAAGGAAGAGATGCTTTTGTTTCTTTCTTCCTTTCTTCCCTCCCCCCGTCCCCCCGCCCTGTCTCTTTCTTTCTTATATTTTATTTATTTATTTGAGAGAGAGAGAGAACACAAGCAGAGGGAACAGCAGGCAGAGGGAGAGGGAGAAGCAGGCTTCCTGCTGAGCAGAGAGCCCAATGTGGGGCTCGATCCCAGGACCCCAGGATCATGACCTGAGCCAAAGGCAAATGCCCAACCAACTGAGCCACCCAAGTGCTACAGGAAGAGGTGTCTTTCTTTTTGTTTTTTTTTTAAAGATTTATTTATTTATTTATTTATTTATTTGACAGATAGAGATCACAGGTAGGCAGAGAGGCAGG
>PISX010036574.1:0-11828 GCA_004024625.1 Mellivora capensis | reverse complement strand
CACGCATTGCTTTCTCCTCCTCTGGAGTTCCGCTGCTCTCCTTGTTAAGTGAACTTGGTCTTGGCTGGATTTCTTTTGATCTTCTGGGGGAGGGGCCTGTTGTAGTGATTCTCAAGTGTCTTTGCCCGAGGCAGAGCTGCACTGCCCTTACCAGGGGCCGGGCTGAGTAATCCACTCGGTTTCGCTTTCGGGAGCTTTTGTTCCCTGAGCGCTTTCTGTAGAGTCCGGAGGATGGGAATGAAGATGGCGGCCTCCTAGTCTCTGTCCCAGAAGAGCTGAGATTCGGGGCTCCACTCCTCAGAGAAAAGCCCTGGCCCACTCACGTCTCCCTCGCCTCTGGCCGCGCTCCGAGCTCACCCAGCCTGTGACCCATTCAAGGTAACCCTGAGCTGAGAGCTCACTCCTCGGCTCTGTCTCTGTAGCTGGCTTCCTGCTCCGATACCTGCTAGCTCTGCGACACTCAGACACCCTTCTGTGACCCTGCGGGACCTGGGGCCACGCTGACCCCGCGTGGGCTTCACCCCAGTTTAGCCTCTGGAGCGATGTCCCTCCGTGGAGCAGACTTTTAAAAGTCCCGATTTAGTGCTCCGTTGCTCCGCCGCTTGCCGGGAGCCGGCCCCTCCCCTGCAGTCTATCCTCCCGTCGCTTTCGATTCACTTCTCCGCCAGTCCTACCTTTCAGAAAGTGGTCGATTTCCTGTTTCCAGAAATGCTGTTCTTCCTCTCTTCGATCTCCCATTGGATTTGTAGGTGTTCGCAATGTTTTGATAAGCTATCTAGCTGATCTCCTGCTACCTGATGTCGTTTCAGCTGCTACTTCTCCGCCATCTTGCTCCTCCCCCCTCGGAAAGAGTGATCTTGCTGAGTTCAGATGTTTAATTCTTTGAACATATTTCCCTTAAGTCTGTTATGGCATTTAGGAGCTATTTCTAAAATTACCGTGCTAATGTTCAGCTTGGGTTGGTTGAAAGGGTGGGCTGGTTCTCTGAAATCTGTCATATCATTCAAGCGGCCCCCACTGTTGAGCCACAAACGAGGAGGGTCTGAAATGCCATGTGGTCACAGATTGTACTCACTATAAACACCATGCCTGGAGCTTTTAAAAGATACATGGAATGAATATATCCAAAACATGAAATCTATACCAGGGTTTCTCAGGCCTCTAAGTTGGTTTTTTGGGCTGAATCATTCTTTTCTGGGGTGGGAGGAGTGTATCCTGTGCCTTGTAGGATGTCCAGCAGCATTCCTAATTTCTTATCTACTGGATGGCCAAAAACATCCCTGTCCCAGTTGTAACAACCAAAAATGTAGCCTGAGTATCCACCACACTGAAAACAACTAGTCTATATAGAGTAACAAAAATATGCCATATCAACGTGGGAAAGTCTTTGTATTTACAAGGTTCATTAGGCAGTTCAAGGGGGTGATTGAATAACAGTCCCCTTTCACGTCAACTCTGTTCACATGTCCTTAGTCCAGATTTGGCCACCTACCCAGAAATCTTCTGTGCCCTCTTTCTTTCATCCTCTGTTAGTATCTCCAACACTACTCTCTTCTTTTTTCCATTCCTAACCCTTCTCATTCTCCTTTCCTGGCTGGTTTTCCTCTACTAGTTCCAAATCACCAATGTTCACAGTTTTTTCTTAGCTGCCCCTTCTGTTTTCCTTGGTTAAGTGTCACTTACCCATAACCCCATTTCTCACCTACATGTTGACAACTGACTTCTAAATCCCTATCTTTAGCCTGATTCTGCTCTAACCTTTAACTAAAAAGTACTAAGTATTCCAGTATTCCCAGATACATATCTATACATGTCCACAAATATGTCAAAATCAAATTACCTATAACCAGGCAAAATATTTATTAAGATTCCAGAGGCACCTGGGTGGCTGTTGATTAAGTGTCTGCCTTCAGCTTAGGTTGTGATCTCAGGGTCCTGGGATTGAGTCCCCCATCAGTCTCCTTGCTAAGTGGTGAATCTGCTTCTCCCTCTCCCTCTGCCACTCTCCCCTCTGCTCATTCTCTCTCCTCTTTCTCAAATAAATAAATAAAATCTTTAAAAAATAATAAAATAACAATAACATAAAATTCTAAACAGCTTGGTCTCATACCATCATCCATCTGATCTAAATCTCATTAAAATTCTGAGAAGCCTCCCTTCTGTAAGTCTGCCAGGATCAACTAGTCACCAGGCACTGTAATAGATTCCCTGGTCGATTCTTCCTCTGGTCTCTGCCCTTCTCTGCACTCTAGCTGCTACTGCCCTGGGACAGCTCTCTTACAGGAATGGGCCTCTCCATTGCCATCTGCTCCAACTGTTTTAAAGCACCATTCCAAAACAGTTAGGATCCACCCCCCCTCTTCTTCCTATGCTTCTACTACAACAAGAGGCTCCATGATCCAGCCAGGTACTCAACGCAGAAAGCCAAGCCTCACCATTCATGCCTCCTCACACTTCCCATTCAACCAGTCAACACAGTCATCATCATTCTACCTGGAATTCATCTACTCCTCTCTATCCACTTCTGCTACCTACTCTCAGCAACTGTTATATCTTGTCTAGACTAGTCAGTAGGATTCCCTTACTCCAATATTTCCCCCATCTAATTAAAATGACATGTAGTCACTAGAATTATCATTAAAAAAAAATAAAAATCTGCCATGTAATCCACCAATCCCACTTCTGGGTATTTATCCAAAAGAATTAAAGGCAGGATCTTAGAGACATCTGCATGCCCATGTTCATTGCAGCATTTTTCACAATAATCAAGAGGTGGTAGCAATCTAAATGTCCATCAATGGATGAACATAAGAAAATATCTTAAATACGTACAATGGAAGATTATTCCATGTTAAAAGAGGAGATCCCATCACAGGTTACAAGATGGATGAATTTTGAAGACATTATGCTCAGTGAAATAAGCCAGTCACAAGAAAGACAAATGTATTCCATGTATAAGAGGTATCTAAAGTAGCCATGTCTGTAGAAACAGAAAGTAGAATGGCAATTACTGGGAGCTGGGGGGAGGGAGAAAAGGGAAGTTGTTGTTCAATAGGTATAGAGTCAGTTTGCAAAATTTTAAAGTCATAGAGATCCATTGCACAAAAATGTGTATATACTTAACATTACTGAACTGTATACTTAGAGATGGTAAATTTTATAGTACATGACTTGTTCCACAATTAACAATTTTTTTAAATAAAAACTGTTCCTATAATTGCCTGTTGGAAACCTTTTCCTGGCTTACTTTCTCATTTAGCCTTTACAAAATCTGTCTGCTGTGCTTGGAACCTTCTTCAAAATACCTCTCCTCCCCTACATGACAAATGCCTCCTGGTCCTACTGGATGGCTTCTCTACCTCCCTCCTTTGTGCTGCCATGGCCCCTACACTTACCCACTGGGGCACTCACACTAAGTAGCTGTTGCCCATTTTCCATGTCTGCTCACACTAAGAGACTATGAAGGCCTCCCACACCAGTTCTTCAGCATCCTTCCTCTTTACAATTCTGGAGACCAGCATGCTGCCCTTCTCATGTCGCAAGGCATCCCTCAGAACCCTGTGCTTAAGAAGGTTTCTGTTGGATTATATTTTTTCCATTTTATTTTACCTGAAATGAATGTTTCTCCTGTTTACACAATCTGATTTTTCTGCCTTCCTTTTTTAGAGTCTCTTTCCTCAGTAAACTTCCGACCCTGGCCTGGTCATGTCCTGACTAACCTCAGGCTTTCCAATTTCATTTTGCTTATACTTCTCTCCCATGGCTGCTGGATTCCAAAGCTTTTCATCAATGTGATTTCCCTTCGACAGTATGGAGGATGACCGGCTGAAGTGAAATAAAGTCTCATTCTAACTGAGACCTATTACAACAAGGCAGTGGCCAGCGGGATTATTTACATGGAGTTTGAGGGATAATCTACTCCTCTGAGCCACTGGAGAAATTTCTGGACATTGCTCCACCTCTGCTCTGTTTTAAAAGGTAGAGTTTATTATTATTCCATTCTGGTGAGGCCAACAGATCAGGAGAGGGCTGCCATTAAAGAGATAGTTGGTTACTCACAGTGCCCAGGAGCAAAGGGCACACCACCCATCAGACCCTTAGGAGGAAGGAGTGAGGTGAATTCAGAGGCAGAGGAAGCTAGGAGAAAGCATGGATGAGAAATTTTCTTGTGGTTTTGGCTGGAAGAAATGGGTGAGGCAGGTTTAGCAGGCCTTACACATTTAGGATTGTCTACTTGGAATACTTAAAGTAGGCTTCAGGGCCTGTGCTCTGTCCCTAGCCATCTGGTACCTGGCCCTGTGGTGATCACGGGTATAGTGGCCCAGAGTCTGAGAGCCCAAAAAAAGGAGGTGGGTGGGAGAGATGGGCTTTGGATCAGTTGGTTTTTGGTTTGCATGTGGAAGGTACAGAAGAATCATAGTTATCTCTAGGAATTGGCTTACCCTGGGAGGGACAGTGTCTTCCCCTGTCAGCTAGTCTCCAAGACATCAGAGCATCATAAAATCCAGACAGTAAAAAATTATGCTAATATACTTCCCAACACCAGAATCAGATCATAGGGCAAGAAGCATGGCTATAGGGAGGACAAAGAAGAGGGAGAAAATATAGATAATGTTGCTATTAACATTGCAGGTAACCCAGAGTATTCCCTGACTCTTAAAAAGTCGGAAAGAAAAATTCTTGTAGCTACAGATTAAAAATAGCCACTCACTTTCTGAGAAGCCAGCTTCTAAAACATTTACTTTAGATTTCTTTTTATGTGAAGTGATAAATATACATTTTTCCCATGGAGAATATTTATGAAAACTTTTCTGGGAAATGTCTTTTCACTAAATATAGGGTCTCTGGAGACAGATCAGGAAAACAGCCCCCCAAATGTGCTGTCAATTGTGACCTGACAGTCTGAATTACCATATTTTTATATTGTAACTCACTTCCTTTAATGATATATATATTCTACTAATGGTGTGAAAGAGATGGGAACTGGCAGCTTTAATGGTGCGTGATGTATGTGCTCCCTAACCATTAAATGAAAGGTTTTGCCTGAGATAAGAGGGAGGTCCAACTTGCCTTCATCTGGGACATGGGCTTCAGCCTGACACTCAGCAGAGGTGACTTTGGAGGTGACGTGGCACATGAATCCCGTCTCCGTAGTGCATATTAATGATGACCCCCAGCCGGACTTTGACAGTTGGTATGCAACTTCCTTTTTCCAGGTGGCCTCCCTCTCCTACTACTTGGGTCCCTCCTCCCTCTCTCTTTTTTTTTTTTCCCCCTCTCTTCCTGGATGAGGCTCTAGCCCTCAGCACTTACTGGAACTGATTGTCCATTCAAATGACTGCACCCAGGGGTCATCCTGCACGTGTGTTTGCATTTTGAAAACTGGGATGTTTAAAATGAACCTGAGGTGGTATTTATACAGGAGAGTGCCCAAGGGTGCCCCTATCTGGTGGCACTTCCTGGAGCACAGGACACCCTGTCTTGCTGGCAGCCTGTGGCATTCTCTGCCCACACAGAGGGTATCAATGCCTTCTCCTTGATTGGCTGTACACTGAGAATGGGCCCAGTCTTCCAATCTTGATAGAATTTCCTGAAAGTGTATCTGTCTTAGCCACTTTCTGTGTTGTGCCATGTCTGCCCCTAACAGAGACATGAATGGTGTTTGTGCCTGGAACCAGCCCTGTGAAAACGTCTTAGGCACTGTCATGGTTACCTTCACTTCTCCCAGCTCTGCTTCCTTTCCTCTTCTTTGTTAAGATTGAAAGCTGCAAACCTGTCTTCCCTCCTACTAGCAACCTGTGACTACTGTTTGACATCTCAACGTTAGGCCCACAATTTTTTTAAGTCAAGAATTATACTTTACATAAAATCCAAAAAAAAAAAATTAGGAACTAAAAAGACTACTCAAAAGATACTTGACTGCTTAACCATCAATCAAAAGACTTTTGTCCATGAGACCAATCCAATATCTGTACTGGCCCCTAAGGAGAAAAGAAATCCTGGCTTTTAAATCAAGAATGTGGACAAACAGCTATAATAAATTAAAGGATATTTTTTGAAAGTTTCAATAAATGAGGAGATATACCATGCAATACCATTAGTTAGTATTTGCAAACTAAATATTGCAAAAACATCAAATATTTCAAAATGAAGTTCAGACTTTAATGCAATCTCAATCATATTCTCAAAAAAAAGTCTTTTTTTGGATTTAGTGCATATTACTTATAGAGTTCATCTAAGGTCGAAAACAGATAAGCAAAACAAAGGAAAACAACTGAGACTATTTAAATTCAATGGAATAAACAGTCTAGAAATAACAATTTTATATGTAGTAAAAGGATATCATAAATCAATGGCAACAAAGGTGGAATTATCCCATAGCATTGGTTTTGCTGATTAGCATTAGAGGAAGAATTACTTTAGACCCAAGTAACATAATAAATAAATTAAAATGAATAAGAAGTTAAATGTAAGACTGTAACCACTAAAACATCATCATAGATACTCTTATCACTGATAATTTTTTAGTTCTGGAAAACCTGGAGGAGGGATGACTTTCTAAGTACAAACATGATAAAATAAATCAGAGAGAACAAGGAATAGATTTGTAGGAAAAAGTTAAAAACACCTAACCTCCAAGAAAAGTTATTAACCGAAAGAAAAAGGCTAAGCTGGAAAATATGATATGGAAGTGACTGATATTTTTAGCATTTAAAAGTTCAAGCAACTTCCATAAACACATTCAGACCCAATACATAAGACAATGAGATAATAAAATTTGCAAACAGGAAAGATGACTTTGCTAGTTATAAAACTTATGCAAGTTAAACAAACAAAACCCATCTTACATATTAAGTTAAAAAAATAAAAGTCTAATGATAACTTACATTGGTAATAATGACAAATCAAAAATATTGTCACCTACATTGCATATGGCATTTTAAATCAATGCTATCCTTTTGGAAAATTCCTTGGCAATGTAGTTCAAGAACCATAGGAAAGATTATATTGTTGGAAATGATAATCCTACTTTCATATAAAATATGGGAAAAGATATAAACATGAGGATGTTTATCACAATATTATCTTGGCAGCAAAAACAAACAAACAAACAAAAACCCAGAAGTAAACAAATGTCCAGTGATAAAAGAACCAAACAGGTTGTGAAATTGAATTTTAAAACATCTCTGCAGACTCTTTCATCATCCAGCCAGCAAGACATACCCTTTCCCCTTGAACCTGGGCTGACCTTGATTACTGGTTAGTGTAGCTGGAGGGGTACTATGTGAAGGTCATAGAACACAATGCAGCTCCTGCCTGGCTGGTTAAAACAGTCCCACTGGAGCCCTGAATCACCACATAGGAAGGCCTGGCATCCTGAGGTTGCCATATTGTGAGGAAGCCCAAAGTAGCATGAGTCAGGGCTCCACAATGAGATGCTCTGAGACTACACAAAGAGAGATGGAAGCCTGGCCCACCCCCAACTACCCCACATCCAGCCACCATGTGATGACAGCTGCTTGAACTTAAACAACCCAGACAAGCTTTCCCAAGCCCAGGACACATGAGAGATAATACAGTGGTTGTTGTTGTTTTAGGTAACTAAGTTCTGAGAGGTTTGTTGCACAGCAATAGATGACTAACAGAGAAATCACTATTACACAGAACATGAACCAGCCATTAAAAAGCTTCTTTTAAAAGAATATGTAGGGATGCCTGGGTGGCGCTGTTGGTTGGGCGGCTGCCTTTGGCTCAGGTCGTGATCCCAGCATCCTGGGATCGAGTCCCACATCAGGCTCCTTGCTCGGCAGGGAGCCTGCTTCTCCCTCTGCTTCTGCCTGCCACTCTGTCTGCCTGTGCTCGCTCTCTTGCTCTCTCTCTCTCTGACAAATAAAAAAATTTTTAAATAAATAAATAAAAGAATATGTAAAAACACAGATATATTCCTTTACATGGTATTTAGTGGAAATGCAAGACAAAATTTTTGTACATTATGATTGTAACCTTTTAAAATACATACCAAAAAGAACTAGAATGGAGTAAGGGCCATGTTGAAAGTTGGGTTACGTTGGTAGCATTAGAATAATATTATTGTGCTAATGTCTAGACTTACTAAAATGTAGCTATGATTGTGTAATTAATTAATGAGAACCACTTGTCTCTTAAAAGAAAAAAAACAGGGGGAGGTGCAAGATGGGGGAGGATTAGGAGACCTAAATATCATCGGGTCCCAGGAATTCCGATAGTTATCAAACCATTCTGAACACCTATAAACTCAACAGAAGATCAAAGAGAATAAGAGCAGCAATTCTAGGAACAGAAAATCGGCCACTTTCTGGAAGGTAGGACATGCAGAGAGGTGAATCCAAGGCAACATTTGGGAAGGTAGACTGCCGGCTCCCGGCAAGTGAAAGCAGTGGAGCACAAAATTGGAACTTTCAGAAGTCTGTTCCATGGAGGGATGTTGCTCCAGAGGCCAAGTAGGGAGTGGACCCCTTACTGGGACAGTGTGATCTCAAGACCCACGGGGTCACAAAAAGACCAGGGGTGTCTGAGTGTGGCAGAGTTCCCAGGTATCAAAGTGGGGAAGCCGGCTACAGAGATAGAGCTGAGGAGTTGGCTCTCAGCTCAGGATTACCTTAAATCATGATCCAAGGCACAGTTGGGCTACTGCTCTTCAAGCAGCAACACCACAAGTGGCAGATCCAGAGAGACCCCCTCCTTCCTCCTCCAGAAGGAGTGGTGTTGAAGCACGCTGCAGGAATCTGCTGGGTTGGGAGACTCCAAACAGGTCCATGTACCAAAGATAGAAATGCTCAGTACAGGCTGGGTGAGCTCAGAGTGTGGCAGGAGACCAGGGATATGGGAGGGATTGACTGTTTTTCTCTGAGGTTGCACTGAGGAGTGGGAATCTGAGCTCTCAGCTCCTCCGGGCTGGAGATTGGGAGGCCACCATTTTCATTCCCATCCTCCAAAGCTCCGTGGAAAGCGCTCAGGGAGCAAAAGCTCCTGAGAGTAAACCGCAAACCCAAGCAGATTATACAGCCTGGCTCCTGGCAAGGGCAGTGCAATTCTGCCTCAGGCAAAGGCATTTCAGAATCACTGAAACAGGCCCCTCCCCCAGAAGACCAGCAAGAATATCCAGCCAAGATCAAGTTCACCAATTAATGAGAACTGCAAAACTTCAGAGCTTCAGGAATACATCACATAGAATTTATGGCTTTTTTCCCATGATTCTTTAGTCTTTCAAAGTCAATTTTTTAAATTTTTTTCTATTTTTTTAACTTTTCCTCTTTCCTATTTCAATGTTTTTTAACTATTTTATCTAATCAATACCTTTTTAAAAATCTTTTTAATTTTTCATTGTTATTGTCATATTCTATCCCTTCATTGTATTTAAACTTATTTTTTGTATACATATAGGTTTTTCTTCCTTTAATTTTGGGGATATATTATCTTCTTTTTTTTAAAGATTTTATTTATTTGACAGATGGAGATTACAAGTAGGCAGAGAGGCAGACAGAGAGAGAGGGGAAAGCAGGCTCCCTGCAGGGAGCCCAATGCAGGGCTTGATCTCAGGACCCCGGGATCATGACCTGAGCCGAAGGCAGAGGCTATAACCCACTGAGCCACCCAGGTGCCCCTGGGGATACATTATCTTCTAACAGATCAAAATATATCCTAAATCTAGCATATGACATTGTTCTCATCTCCAGCATGATCACATTCTTTCCTCTTTCATTTTTCCTTTTTTCTTTTTTTAACCAACTTCTTTCTTATCAATTCCTTTTTAAGAATCTTTTTCATTTTCATCTTTACAATCATATTCCAATCCTTCATCATGTTTACCCTTATTTTATATATTTTATATATGTATATAAGTTTTTCTTTCTTTAAAATTTTGAGAGGTAGTTTCTTCTAATAGACCAAAATACTCCCAAATCAAGTGTGTCATTCTGTTCTATTCACCAGTCAAATATATATATATTTTTCCTTCCTTTCTTCTCTCAGTTTCAATTCCCTTCTGATTTGCTTACTGTATATTTTTCTGGGATCATTGCTACCCTTTTAGTACTTTGTTCTCCCATTCACCTATTCTTATCTGGATAAAATGACAAGGCTGAAAAACTCACCTCAAAAAAAAGAACAAGGGGCAGTACCAATGGTTAGGGACCTAATCAATATGGACATTAGTAAGATGTCAGAACTAGAGTTCAGAATAACAATTATCAAGGTGGTACCTGGGCTCGAAAAAAGCATGGAAGATACTAGAGAATTCCCTTCTAGAGAAATAAAATCTCTGTCTGAAAGAATAAAAAAAACTAAAATGTAGCAAAGTTGAAAACAAACAAACAAACAAAAAGCTATTAATGAGGTGCAATAAAAAATGGAGGGATATAGAAGACTAAATGATGAAGAATAAACAAGCTGAAAAGAGAGATAAACAACTACTGGACCATGAGAGGAGAATGTGAAAGATAAGTGATACCCTAAGATGAAACAATATTAGAATAATTGGGATTGAAGAAGAAGAAGGGGGGGGCAGAAGGTATAGTGGAGCAAATTATAGCAGAGAATTTCCTTAATTTGGTGAAGGGAAAAAGCAGCAAAATCCCAGAGGCACAGAGAACACCCTTCAAAATCAATAAAAATAGGTCAACACCCCATCATCTAATAGTAGAACATACAAGTCTCAGTGACAAAGAGAAAATCTTGAAAGTACCTCAGGACTAGAGGTCTATAACATACAACAGTAGAAATGTTAGATTGGCAGCAGACTTACCCACAGAAACCTGGCAGGCCAGAAAGAACTGGCATGATATATTCAGAGCACTAATTGAGAAAAACATGCAGCCAAGAATACTATATCCAGCTAGGCTGTCATTGAAAATAGAAGGAGAGATAAAAAGATTCTAGGACAAACAAAAACTAAGAGAATTTACAAAAATCAAACCAGCCCAACAGGAAATATTGAAAGGGGTCCTCTAAGCAAAGAGAGAGCCTAAAAGTAACAGACTAGAAAGGAACAGAGACAATATACAGGAACAGTCACATTATAGGCAATACAATGGCACTAAATTCATATCTTTCAACAGTTACCCTGAATGTAAATGGGCTAAATGCCCCAACCAACAGACAGGGTACGAGAATGGATAAAAAAAATAAACAAGACCCATTGATAGGCTGTCACAGGAAACTCATTTTAGACCCAAAGACACCTCCAGATTGAAAGTGAGGGGGTGGAAAAAAATTTACCATGCTAATGGACATCAAAAGAAAGCTGAGATGGCAATCCTTAGATCAGATAAATAAGATTTTAAGCCAAAGATTATATTAAGAGATGAGGAAGACGCTATATCATACTCAAAGGGTCTGTCCAACAAGAAGATTGAATAATTTTAAATATCTATGCCCCTAACATGGGAGCACCCAACTATATAAACCAATTAATAATAAAATCAAAGAAACACATTGACAATAATAAAATAATAGTAAGGGACTTTAACAGGCCCCTCACTGAAATGGACAGATCATCTAAGCAAAAGATCAACAAGGAAATAAAGGCCTTAAATGACACACTGGACCAGATATTTTCAGACATTTCATCACAAAGCAACAGAATACACATTCTTCTCTAGTGCACATGGAACATTCTCTGAAATAGATCATATCCTGGGTCACAAGTCAGGTCTCAACCCATACCAAAAGATTGGGATCATTCCCTGCATATTTTCAGACCACAATGCTCTGAAGCTAGAACTCAACCACAAGAGGAAAGTTAGAAAGAACCCAAATACATGGAGGCTAAAGAGCATCCTACTAAAGAA
>PISX010036573.1:0-11825 GCA_004024625.1 Mellivora capensis | reverse complement strand
ACCACACCCAGTGCTCCATGCAATGCGTGCCCTCCATAATACCCACCACCTGGCTCCCCCAACCTCCCACCCCCCGCCCCTTCAAAACCCTCAGGTTGTTTTTCAGAGTCCATAGTCTCTCATGGTTCATCTCCCCCTCCAATTTCCCTCAACTCCCTTCTCCTCTCCATCTCCCCATGTCCTCCGTGTTATTTGTTATACTTCGCAAATAAGTGAAACCATATTGGGCACTTTCATGAGTGTTCTGTAGTTCCTCGAGTACAGATCCTTTACCTCTTTGGTTAGGTTTATTCCCAGGTATCTTATGGTTCTTGGTGCTATAGTAAATGGAATTGATTCTCTAATTTGCCTTTCTATATTTTCATTGTTAGTGTATAAGAAAGCCACTGATTTCTGTACATTGACTTTGTATCCTGCCACGTTACTGAATTGCTGTATGAGTTCTAGTAGTTTGGAGGTGGAGTCTTTTGGGTTTTCCATATAAAGTATCATGTCATCTGCTAAGAGAGAGAGTTTGACTTCTTCCTTGCCAATTTGGATACCTTTTATTTCTGTTTGTTGTCTGATTGCTGTTGCTAGGACTTCTAATACTATGTTGAACAAGAGTGGTGACAGTGGGCATCCTTGTCGTGTTCCTGATCTCAACGGGAAGGCTGTGAGCTTCTTCCCATTGAGGACGATGTTTGCTGTGGGTCTTTCATAGATAGATTTTGTGAAGTTCAGAAATGTTCCCTCTATCCCTATACTTTGAAGCGTTTTAATCAGGAACGGATGCTAGATTTTGTCAAATGCTTTTTCTGCATCAATTGAGAGGACCATGTGGTTCTTCTCTCTTCTCTTATTGATTTGTTCTATCACATTGATTGATTTGTGAATGTTGAACCATCCTTGTAACGCAGGGATGAATCCCACCTGGTCATGGTGGATGATCTTTTTAATGTGCTGTTGGATCCTGTTTGCTAGGATCTTGTTGAGAATCTTAGCATGCATATTCATCAGTGATATTGGTCTGAAATTCTCCTTTTTGGTGTGGTCTTTGCCTGGTTTGGGGATCAGGGTAATGTTGGCTTCATAAAAAGAGTCTGGAAGTTTCCCTTCTGCTTCAATTTTTTGAAACAGCTTCAGGAGAATAAGTGTTATTTCTTCCTTGAAAGTTTGGTAGAATTCCCCAGGGAATCCGTCAGGTCCTGGGCTCTTGTTTTTTGGGAGGTTTTTGATCACTGCTTCAATCTCATTACTAGATATCGGTCTGTTCAGCTTGTCAATTTCTTCCTGGTTCAATTTTGGGAGTTTATAGTTTTCCAGGAATGCATCCATTTCAGCTAGGTTGCTTAACTTATTGGCATATAACTGTTGATAATAGCTTCTGATGATTGTTTCTACTTCCTTGGTGTTAGTTGTGATCTCTCCCTTTTCATTCATAATTTTATTAATTTGAGCTTTCTCTCTTTTCTTTTGGATTAGTGTGGCCAATGGTTTATCGATCTTATTGATTCTTTCAAAAAACCAGCTTCTGGTTTCAGTGATACGTTCTACTGT
This sequence comes from Mellivora capensis, assembly GCA_004024625.1. Lineage (NCBI taxonomy): Eukaryota > Metazoa > Chordata > Mammalia > Carnivora > Mustelidae > Mellivora > Mellivora capensis. The sequence continues at coordinate 10,286 of PISX010036573.1, read as the reverse complement.
TTCTCTAGTTTCTACCTCATTGATCTCTGCTCTAATCTTGATTATTTCCCTTCTTGTGTGTGGAGTTGGTTTAATTTCTTGTTGATTCTCCAGTTCTTTAAGGTGTAGAGACAGCTGGTGTATTCTGGATTTTTCAATTTATTTGAGGGAGGCTTGGATGGCTATGTATTTCCCCCTTAGGACCGCCTTTGCTGTATCCCATAGGTTTTGGACCAAAGTGTCTTCATTCTCATTGATTTCCATGAATTGTTTAAGTTCTTCTTTGATCTCCTGGTTGATCCAAGCATTCTTAAGCAAGGTGATCTTTAGCTTCCAGGTGTTTGAGTTCCTTCCAAACTTTTCCTTGTGGTTGAGCTCCAGTTTCAAAGCACTGTGATCTGAGAATATGCAGGGAATAATCTCAGTCTTTTGGTATTGGTTGAGTCTTGATTTGTGACCCAGTATGTGGTCTATTCTGGAAAAGGTTCCATGTGCACTTGAGAAGAATGAGTATTCTGTTGTTTTAGGGTGGAATGTTCTGTATATATCTATGAGGTCCATCTGGTCCAATGTGTCATTCAATGCTTTTGTTTCTTTATCGATTTTCTGCATGGAAGATCTGTCTAGTACTGAGAGAGGCATTTTAAGATCTCCTACTATCAATGTATTCATATCAATATGACTCTTTATCTTGATTAATTGTTTTCTTATGTAATTGGCTGCTCCCATATTGGGGGCATAGATATTTACAATTGTTAGATCATCTTGGTGGATAGTCCCTTTAAAGAATTATGTTGTGTCCTTCTGTATCTCTGACTACAGTCTTTAGTTTAAAATCTAATTTATCTGATATGAGAATGGCTACCCCGGCCTTCTTTAGAGGCCCATTGGCATGAAAGATGCTTCTCCATCCCTTCACTTTCAATCTGGGTGTGTCCTTAGGTTCAAAATGGGTCTCTTGTAGACAACATATGGATGGATCCTGTTGTATTATCCAATCTGCAACCCTGTGTAGTTTTATGGGTGCATTTAGGCCATTCACATTGAGAGTGATTATTGATAGATATGTTTTTATTGCCATCGTGTTACCTTTGAAGTCTTTCTTTCTGTAGATTGCCTCTATATTTCTGTTCAATGATATTCTTAGGATTTTTCCTCTTTTATAGAACCCCCTTTAATATTTCCTGCAGTGTCGGCTTGGTGGTCGCATACTCTTTTAAGTATTTCCGGTCTTGGAAACTCTTCATCTCTCCATCCATTTTGAATGTCAGTCTTGCTGGATAAAGTATTCTTGGCTGCATGTTCTTCTCATTTAGTGCCCTGAATATATCTTGCCAGCCCTTTCGGGCTTGCCAGGTTTCTATGGACAGGTGTGACGCTATTCTGATGGTCTTTCCTCTGTATGTAAGGAGCTTCTTTGTCCTAGCTGCCTTCAAGAGAGTTTCTCTAGAATTATAATTCCTCATTCTTACTATCAGGTATCTCAAGGACTTTCAAGAATCTAAAATCTTGGGGGAGGGGACCATTCTGCCTCTAGTACATGAACGCTGGTTCCATTCACGAGATTAGGAAAGTTTTCATGGAGAACTTGTTCCACTATATCTTCTAGACTTATTTCTTTCTCCTCCCCTTCAGGGGTTCCAATAATTCTGACGTTGGAACGTTTCATGGCATCATTTATTTCCCTGATTCTTTTTTCGTGGCTTCTAAGCTGTTTGTTCCAGGCCTCCTCCTGATCCTTTCTCTCTATCTGTTTGTCCTCCAGATCACTAATTCTATCTTCTGTCTCAGTTACCCTAGCTTTTAGGGAATTTAGATTAAATTGGAACTCATTGAGAGCATTGTGAACATCATCCCTGGTAGCTTTCAGTTCTGCCCTAACATTGTGAACATCACCCCTGGTGGCTTTCAGTTCTGCCCTAATCAATTCCGTTTGGTCATCCATGGCTTTCTTCAACCTAGCTATTGCCTGGATAATTGTTAGCCTGAATTCCCTTTCCGACATATTGTCTGTTTCGGTTGCCATTAGCTCTGTTGCAGAAGGCCCATCCTCTGAATTTTTCTTCTGTTGGGCATTCCTCCTCCTAGTCATTTTGGTGAGAGATGGCTGAATGGATGTAGCTGGATGTATGGACCGTGGTGCAATCAAGGTGCACCCTGGAATGCTTCTGAGCAATCAACAGTCCCCACCCAAAAAAAAGAAAAAGAGAGAGAAAGAAGAAAAAAAAGAGAGAGAGAGAGAGAGATACAGGAAAAAGAAAGAAAGATAAAAGAGAAGACTCAGCCCAAATGGGCCCCAAGGTAAGATTTGTGAAGTATATAAGCCAAAGCAGACAAACAAAAAGACTGATAAAAGTATATGACAAGAGAAGAAAAAAATATATACATATATATATAGAAGCAAAACAAACAAACAAACAGAAAAAGAACCTCATCAAAAAGAACCCCAAGTATAAGATTTATATACTACCAGGACAAACACAAATACACAAAAACATTGGCGGAGGAAAATGATGGGAGAGTGGTTATAAATTCTGTGTGGGTGAGGAAGGTTATTTTGACTCCTCCTGGATGTATCTTGATATCTTTGTTAAAGGACTCAACTTTCCTAAGATAAAGGGGGATTCAAAATTGGTTTACCTATAGGGGTAGCATTGATTGGGGAAAGGGGATTACCTTGAAGTTTAACTCTATACGAATATTAAAAAATAAAAATAAAGAAAAGAATGAACTAAACTAAAGTAAAATTTAAAAAAATTTAAAAAATAGAAAAGCAAAAGAAAAACATGGGTATATGTATCAAAAAATTCAGGTTAAAAGGTAATTATGAAATTTGATGTACTGGACATCTACTGTGATGGTAAATAGGCTAAAAAAATCTGTATAAAAAATAAAAAAAAATTTAAAAAATGAACCTGAATAGGGGGAACGAATTAAAAATAAAAGTTGTATCTATGAAGTCGTGGTGGTTGTTCTCTTGTCGTTTTCTTCCCCCCTGTTGGCTTTCTGGGGGAGGGGCCTGCTGCAAGGGTTTTTAGGCAGTGTTTCCTAAGTCCTCCCGCCCCACTCAAGTGGGTGGGCTCTGAGGAAACCGGTTTTTCAGGCTTTTGTTCTCTGGAGGTTTTTATGTTTGTTCATTTTGTTTTTTCTCCCCTTGGCAGCTCTTGATGGTTTTTGGAGCTTTAGAGGAAAGCAAACTGCACCTAGACCTCTCTCTCAGAGAGAAGCCTCAGTCTGTTCCCCTCTGGGTGCTGCAGAGCACATAAGTTCCCCCTCGGCCGCTGGCAGTGCACATTCCCAGTCACGGTCCCTGGGCACACAGGGACTCCTGCTTGTACCCAAAACCACAACAGCAGCGGCTGTCTGGGCAGATCCAGACTGCCAGAGAGGTTCCAAGCAGCAATCGCACACTGAGATTTTCCCGCTGGACTGGGCTGGGAGCGCTCAGACTTTCGGGGTTCAAGAGCACTGGGCTGGCGCCTGCATGCACCTCTCTCAGGGAAGGATGTGGTGCACGTCTCAGGCTCTGATATCGCGGCGCACGTGTGGGGACTGGAAAAAGACTGTTTCTGCTGTCTGGCAGGGCTCCCACGCCCTTAGGCGCTTTCACTCATGGCTCAGGGACCAAGACCTGGTTTCTCCTCCGCACTCTCTCTGGCTCAGCGCCAGGGGTGGTTGTCCTTGGACCGGGGACTTAAGGCCCTGTCCCTAACTGTCCCAATTCCCACAATTTCCCCCCACGATCCTTTGCTCTTTTTGAGTGCTTTCTACCAGACTTCAAGTTAATGCTGGTACCCAGATGCAGGAGACTCTCTTATTGGGGTATTACTTCCCAATGGGTCGCCTCTGGTGGTTCCCTCCCCCTTTTGCTTATCTTCCGATACCAGCCCGACGTTCCCACTCCGCTTTACCTGACCACTGGTGTCTTCTGCCCCCGTAGAGATCCTGACGTGTAGAATTCTGATCTCAGGCTGATTTCATGGGTGATCAGAGTTCCTTGGTAGGTAATCAGCTCAAATGGCGCCTCCTCCTACTTCCCCACCATCTTGTCCCCCCGCTTTACATCTCCTTTAATTCCTTTCACAATTTTTTGTAGTTTCAAAGTATGAATTTTGTGCTTCTTTTGTTAAATTTATTCCCAAGTTTTATTTTTTATGCTATTGTAAATGAATTTTTTTTCTCAATTCCATTTTGAGGCTGTTAACTGTTGGTTTAAGGAAATGTAATTAGGTTTTGTGTTTCAATCTTATATTCTGAAATTAGTTATTTATTAGTTATTTTTTTGTGGATTCCTTAGGGTTTTCTATATGTAAGTTCATATTCTCTGCAAATATAGTTTTACTGCTTCCTTTCCAATCTGAATTTTTTTTCTCCTCCCTCCCCCCCTCCCTGCCTTCCTTTCATTTTTTCCCTAATTGTCCTGGCTAGAACTTCCAGTGTTGAAAAGAAGTGGTAGGGGTGGATATCCTTTTCTTATTCCTGACGTTAGAGAGATAACATTCAGTTTTTCATCATTAAGTATGATAGCTGCTGGGTTTTTTTAGAAAAGATTTATTTCTTTATTTATTTGAGAGAGAGAGCATGAGCATGAGAGTGCACAAGAGTGGGAGGAAGGGTCAGAGGGAGAGGGAGAAAGAATCCTCCAACAAACTCTTCGCTGAGCATGAAGTCCAAATGACTTGGGGCTCAAATCTCAGGACCCTGAAATCATGACCTGAACCAAAACCAAGAATGAGATGCTTAACAGACTGGGTCACCCAGGCACCCCCTATAGCTGCTGTTTTTTGTTCTCTGTAAATGTCATTTGTTTTTGTGGGTTTTTTTTAAGTTTTATTTATTTATTTATTTGACAGACAGAGACCACAAGTAGGCAAGGGAAGCAGGCAGGGAGAGAGGAGCTCTCTGCTCTGCGGAGAGTCTGCTTCCTCTTCTCTCTCCCTGCCTGCCTCTCTTGCCTACTTGTAATCTCTGTCTGTCAAATAAATAAATAAAATCTTAAAAAAAAACAAATATTTACTGGGAGTCATATAATATATAACATAATTTTTAAAATTATTCTGCTTCGTTAGAAATTGAAGATGGGGGATGAGCTAATTCTGGGTCCAAGTTAGAAATTAGCTGGTCTTTATTAAATCCATCTCTTTGATACATCAAAATACAATGAAATCAGTAACAGAAAATGGATATAATCCCTTCAGATTACTTTACATGGTATAAAGTTGAGAGCCCTATGGCCATTTACAATCTGTGAATTTTGCACTTTTGGTTTTAGAGAATTCAGGACTAACTTAGATCATGCCATTCAGAATTGTTTGTGTAAAATTTAGATCATTCAAATTTGGATAATAATTATTAGATCATCTGCTAGACTTTCAATTTTGTTTTTGTTGTTCTTTGGCTTTATTTGTTTCATGATTGCTTTTCTGTTCAGATAAAACTGAAATAAGAATTTAAAAGAAAATATTGATTCTCCTTTCATTGTTCCCACTGGCTGGCTTAGTGTAGTGGTTTAAAGCTCAAAAGATTCTATAGTGAGAGCCATTGGGTTGGAAGCTGTATTTCCCCATAGCTAGGTGATTTGAGCAGGTTAATTAGTCAGCCTGTGCCTCATATAATTATACTATCTATGGCTATGATTGTCATGAGGATAAACCTTGTTAATATTTTTAAAGCACTTAAAATGGTATCTGACACACAGTAAGCAAATAATAAATAATCCCTCTATGTCTGTGAAACTCCTCAGGAAATAACCTGTGCATTGCTTGCTAGCCATGAAAGAACACCTCCTTAGGATTAATAGAAAAACACCACGGTGCTTTTGATGAATGGATGGTGCCCAATCAAGCACCACATTTAAAAAAATAAATAAAACCAAATGTATGAAAATTATCTTCTATTTCTCAAACAAGGGTATTAATACAATCACATATACAAAATGTATAAATATCAATACCTTAGAAACATCTCCCATACCAAGCTGGTATACATTTACCTTGTGAAGTAAAAGAATTGTATATAGCTGTAAAAGATGTACATATTAGTACTCCAGTTTCTTTTGCACTCCTAAGTTTGGATTTATATCTTTTTTTTCTTATCCTTCTTCTTCTCAGAATGGAGTTATTTAGTCATTTAATAAAGGGAAACTTTCAAAGGCCTTCTGTCTTTTTTTTATTATTTCATAAACACTAGGATTCTTTTTTTAAAATTTTTAAGCATTTTTTGTGATCCATGAGAGTCTCTCTTTCTCTTTCTCCTCCCTCTTTTGAATTTTCCCATTTCTTTGGACATTTCTCCTTGCAAAAATTTAAACAATTCGTTCTGCTTTCTGAAGCCTTTCTAAATGTTGTCATTTTAACATTTCCCAGGGACAAAGGCAGAGTGCTCTGTTCTAGTACCCACTATGAAAGGAAGGATTTGTACTACTCTATTCTGACAGGAACTTTAACAATTTAAAGCAAATGGCTTAGCTTCCTTTTACTGTATCAACTCAAAACTAAGGCGATATTTCTTATTTCCAATGTTATACACCCTTTCAAAACACTTGTTCTGAGATGTAAATATCCTGAGTGCAGTGAGATCTCAGTGGATTAGAGGAACTTCTGAGCTGTAAAGGAAGGGCACTCCCACAGCCTCCAGGGTGAAACCTCAGAGGGTGAACTAGATTTCCTCCAGGGTAAACTAAGATCTCCTCAGAATGGTAAGCAATTCCAACTGCCCCCTGGCTATCAGGATGCTCATTCCTTCTCTAAAGCAGTCAGTGTGTCACAGGAGAGAAGCCCCACAGGATAACAGCCCCACCAATTCCATATATGTGTATATTTAAGTTATGGTCTTTTTCGTTGGGGAAAGAAAAGACTAGCATTTACACCTGGGGCTGGGTGTAAATTATAATTTCTTGAACAGTGATGTTGATGGTTATGCCAAAGTCCACAGCTGCAGGACTATTCTGCTGATTCTGTCATGGCTCAGAAGATTCTAAAAACAGAATCCAAAGATGCTCCTTTGGTAAAGGTTCCTTTAAAAAAAAAAAAATTGTGAATGACGACAGCCTGCCATCAATAGGACCCAAGTCATATGACTTGGAATCAGCTGACTGAATTGTCTGTGATTTTACGCTATTCTTTGTTTGTATAATGTCGCCCCTGAAATAACAGTACACTCAACAGTCTTTTCTAAGAATTTGGAAAACCACTCTGGGATTAACAAAATTTAAAAGGGCACTGAAGAAAGGACTTGTAAAGACCTAAAATAACAGATGTGAGGAAGAAAAGAGTTTGAAAGAAGTGGCATGAAAACCAAAGTATTTTTCTCAAATTTTGTTTTTTCAAGTGTATAATTACCTTGATGGGCTCAAAGCATTAAAAATATTCCTGCAAAGAAGTTGCTAGTTAGAAATGAAGTGCCTGGGTACAATAATCATATGTATGATTATAATATGTAATACATTTATATATATATATATGTATGTGTGTAGATATATATATATGTGTGTGTGTGTGTGTGTATATATATATATATATATATATATATATATATATAAATAAATATATATATATCAGCAAAAGACCACCACAGAATGTTAAAGGGAAACTGTTGGTAATTTGGGGACAAAATGAATAATTTTAAATTTTTAGAATTCTAAGCAGTTACTAATATGAAGCTGAAAAATAAGGAATAATGACACAATTACCTTTTTTTTTTTTTTACTCACAAATAGTCAACATTTAGCAACAAAGTGACTTCTATAAGATTGTAATTTGGAGAAGAGACCTAAAATCTTGCTGTCTGTCATCTCTAGCATTCAATTAGCAATTGCTAAGAATGAATAAATGTAGAATGTTTTTTCTTCAGATCAACAACTAGTTTTAATAATGTCACAGATTTCACCTATTGTTTAAGGGTCATATAACATATGGATATCTATATGGATATCTATAATTAATAATTTGAATTATAACATGCCTTACTCTTTCCTGTGTACTTAGTGATGTTGAAAGGTAAGTTTTAAACTTAAAAATTATATCAATATCATTGAGTAATGAGTTTTTAAATATTAGCAATGGAGTAATATACTTAATATGCGAGATGTATATATTTCTTAATGGACTTTTTCATCCCACCAAATATATTAATATAATTATAGTATAGTTAATTAACATATTACTCTATGCTGTTTATGATCCTAAAATTCCCAAGGATTTTATTTGGCTTTGTATCCCCCAAAGGGCATTTTATCAGAACTATAATAATACCATAAATAATAATTTTTTACCTTTTTTATTTTGCAACATTAGTATATTTCTAGGTAACATTAATAATGTGAAATGAAAGGGGGCGCCTGGGTGGCTCAGTGGGTTGGGCCTCTGCCTTCAGCTTGGGTCATGATCTCTGCCTGCCTCTCTGCCTATTTGTGATCTCTCTCTGTCAAATAAATAAATAAAATGTTTAAAAAAATTGTGAAATGAAAGATAGTATAAATTGGATATCAACCACTGGCCTGATAAGACCAATATGGTCTGCCTGCCTCATCTCTTCATTATCTGTATAATTTATACTGTCACACAAACAAACACATGCACATACCAATATTGATCCACACCATTCTCCATGCTTAAATCATACAGTGAATCCAGTTATGTGCAGGCCAAAAAAAAAAAAAAATCCCTGAAGGTTTTGTATTTAAAATTAGAGATCTGAGAGAGTAATTCCCTTGTTGGGTTACCAGAAATGTCACATATAAGGCATAAGATGATCATTAAAGGAATTTCAGATTAACAGAACAATTTGATTTACTAATTAATTTTTCATTCAATTCTAATCTTTCTCTCTTAAACATTTTTATTTAACTTAATTATTTTATTTATTTTGCTTATTAGCATCTTCATAATTAGGAGGAAAAATTAATGAGAGTTAACTTATTCTTTTATATTTGAAATATTTAATTAAAGATTTTTTTTAAATGAACTAAAATCACACTTAGTGTTTTAATCTATTTTTCCTCTCATTTTTAATAATCCAAGTTGTAGAGATACTATTATTAAAAATACATTTCTGGAAACTCTAGACTCCTTTCATTACCTGTGTTGAATTTATATGATTTAGTAGACTGTGCAGAGAGCCTAATGGTGAGAATATAGCCTCTCTTTTCAGGAAATCTGGAGAACTAGAAACTCTACAAATCCTTCCCACTGAAAGAAAACCAGATTCTATATAAACTATGCTTTCTAATGCATTTCTGGGGTCATAAAAAATCCCCTAGATTCATAAATAAATGAAAAAAACAAATCATTTAATAAAACAGAAATATTTGAGCTTTCATCAGTGTGGGAGCCATGAACCTTAGACAAACATGAAAAATAGGCAAACTTCAGACAAAATATTATATTTGGTAAGCTTTGGTCTTTTGAAGCAAAAGTGGGAGCTAGAACTGTAACATTAAGCCTAAAAGCTAAAATTAACCCAGACTGATATTGTTTTTTGGCTTTTTGAATAAACAAATGTAATTTTTTTAAGAATGAATATAATATAGCTCTGAAGATTCTTATTAGTTATGGTTAATCAATATAAGCTTACAATCAAATATCACAAATACTTATAGAAAAGCAGAGATTAGAATCCAAAGATTTCAGGCATTGTAATTGTATATACGATATAAGACAAAAATGTGTAAAATGCCAGAAGAAAAATAAAAATGGGTCACAAAATGAGAAAGGAACATATGATTATGAAAGGCAATTTTATTAAGGCAGATTGAAAGAAAAAATAGAAATTTAGAATTAAAAATATAATCACTGAATTGTAAGTTTATTGACTATCTTAGTGTAAAGATTAAAGACAATTGAAGAGGGTATTTTAGCTAATTGTTATTGCACTGTATTATATTGTACAATGGAATAAACTTAGAAGTTACTGACAAAAGCAAAATTAAAATGTTATAAAATGATAGATTTTAGAATGTTACCCACATACCTTTAAGACAAACATAAATCATATCCAAGATTAAAAATCATTAGCATCAAAAAATAATTTAAAAAGCTACATATCGAACTTTTTTTTTTTTTTTTTTTTAAAAGATTTATTTATTTATTTTGGAAAGAGAGGGCATGTACGGGAGTGGGGAGTGGGGGAGGGGCAGAGGGAGACAGAATTCTCAAGCAGACTCCCTGCTGAGCGCAGAGCCTGACAGGGAGCTTGATCCCTGGGCACCAAGATCCGAGATCATGATGTAGGCCAAAATCGAAAGCTAGTTGCCCAACCGAGTGACCAGGTGCCCCCACTAGAGAAGTTTCGAAAGTGACATACCAGGC
>PISX010036572.1:0-11829 GCA_004024625.1 Mellivora capensis | reverse complement strand
TTTTTACGTCTTCTTCGATTTCTTTCATGAGTGTTCTGTAGTTCCTCGAGTACAGATCCTTTACTTCTTTGGTTAGGTTTATTCCCAGGTATCTTATGGTTCTTGGTGCTATAGTAAATGGAATCGATTCTCTAATTTCCCTTTCTGTATTTTCATTGTTAGTGTATAAGAAAGCCACTGATTTCTGTACATTGACTTTGTATCCTGCCACGTTACTGAATTGCTGTATGAGTTCTAGTAGCTTGGGGGTGGAGTCTTTTAGGTTTTCTATATAAAGTATCATGTCATCTGCGAAGAGAGAGAGTTTGACCTCTTCCTTGCCAATTTGGATACCTTTTATTTCTCTTTGTTGTCCGATTGCTGTTGCTAGGACTTCTAATACTATGTTGAACAAGAGTGGTGAGAGTGGGCATCCTTGTCGTGTTCCTGATCTCAACGGGAAGGCTGTGAGCTTCTTCCCATTGAGGATGATGTTTGCAGCAAAACTACTTTCAAAAATGAAAATGAAATAGAGACTTTCCCAGTTAAATAAAAAAAAAACTGAAAGAATTTGTTGCTAGCAGAGCCATAATAATAATAAAATTCTTTAGACTGAAAGCAAATGACCACATACAATAATTTGAATCCACATTAGGAAAAAAAAAAAGACCACAGGAAAGGTAATTATGTAATTATATAATATAAGCCAAGGATCTGAATAGACAATTTTCCAAGGAAGATATACAAATGTCCAATAAACACATGAAAAGATGCTCCCAAATTACCAATCATTAGGGAAATGAAAATCAAAACTACAGTAAGATTTCACTTCATTTCCATTAACATAGCTACTATCAATAAAACAAAGGAACAAAAAATTAACAAGTATTGGTGGAATGCAGAGAAACTGAAACCCTGTTGGTTTCAGTTTGGTGAGCACTCTTGGTAGGAATGCAAAATAGTACAGCTGCTGTAGAAAACAGTAGATTAAGTTTGGTAATGAAGAAAGTGATGGCATTTGTTGTCTGATTTACAAAAAATGTTCTAGAATAGGTGGTGATGATGGTTGCACATAGCTATGAATATAATAAACTAATGAACTGTGTGTTTTAAATGGGCTCATTGAATGCTATGTGAATTATAGCCTAAAAAATGTTTTCAAAAAAGAGAAAAATGTAACAAAAATGGTTGCCTCTAAAAAGCAGATGTCAGAACTGGATAATATAGGGAATTGCTACTTGTTTTGTTTACTAGTCCTATAGTACTGTTTGATCTTACTCACAAACCTGTGCTTTACTAAAAATGAAGATACATTAAAATAGCATGTAATAAAAACTCTTGGCTTAGTAATGATTAAGTTAAAATAAGTGAAGACAATAATAAGTTGGAAGAAGTGTCACAGTTATGCAATCTTTTATCTACTTCTGTAGCCAGATATATTTTGGAATTCAAAACCTTTTTTTTTTGTATTTTAAAAAGGCGATATGGCACATATACTGTTCATTATGTAATAACCCTGATATGCCCAAGGATAATGCTACATAATCATACACACTAATATTTCTACAGCCAAATACATGAATATTTACACTAAATGCAATAGAGTCTAAAAAGCAGCTTAATGATAATTTAGGTTCAACTTTTGCTACCAAATGAATGAAGGCCAGATTTTCTGCCAAATTATTTAGGGAAAAAAAAAGAAAAAAATAATAATTTTCACTTTTCTTTTTTTTTTTTTCATTCCAAATCACAGATGAGGGTTGCTGTTCTATAAACCAATATGATTAGATTATATTCCGTATCACCCCATTTCAACTTGTGACCAATGTAGGTTTTTATATCAATTAGTGATTCTAGAATATTTTAACTATTTTTATTGTTAAAATTTGTTACAAATGAAGACGATGCCTTGGTAATTTTCACACAAATGAGTTAAGGAACTCTTTTAATTTAGCATTACATGAATTACATGTTTCATGTAGGTTTCTTATATTAATGCACCAGCTGGCAGGAATAGATACCATATTCAGATCGTATTTTGTCAATATCCAAATACACTCCTTCTTTTGTATGGTTCTAAGGTAGTTTTCTAAATTTCCTTTTAAAACTCTCTATCTTCTCTCTCCCTGAATTAAAGTCTCTCCACACTAAACCCTTTGGATTTGCCTTTAAACTTTTCTTTTTCCCTAAATCTGTACTACCCATCTTCCATGTCCAATTATCTCCAGTTAGCTGCCAAAATGCTTCTTGCAGACTCTTCTTAAATCATCTCTTTAAACTCTTCCAAACTGAGGAAGATTTCCTTTCTCATGTCTTTTTTTATATTGAGCTTATCCAAGCTTTCTCACTGAAGAACTAAAATTTGTTTGGACCTGTGGAAATTTTGAACATCTGAGGAGCTAAAAGTAAGACCAAAAAACATCCTAGTAATGAGATTGTCATCACGTGGAAAGTCAAGGATTATGCAATTAGATGCTAGTCATGGGAATAAAGCCATGTGAATAAGGAACCTCAAGTTCTTGGCCAAGGTCCCCCCTTGTGTTTGGTTGCTTTTTGCCTTTAGATTCCTGAACCATCTAGAAAAGATACATCCTAAAATATCCTCCAAGGCAAAGCCACTCATCTGAGTATGTGCACTCTGACATGAAAAGCTAACAAAAGTAGTATTAGTTTTCCCAATAAGATTGTAAAACTTTAGTTACATTTTGAAAAAAGGAAGCATTCTTTGTGAGTGGTGTTAGTCCCTGAGTTGGTCCAGAAGACTCATCGACTTCAGTGACTGGCTATGTCTCAAATGTAGGAAAGGGATGGAATTAACCTGAATTCCCAAACATATTAGGAGATCCAAATAGAAAATGAAGAAATATTGTAAGATTTCCTTTGTAATATTTTATCTTCAAAAAGGAGTATTTATTTATTTTAAAAAAAAGGTCAATTCTGTGCATGGCAAAACCCAAGATTCTGAAAGGTGTGCTTTCCATTTTGTTCATGACATTGTGAAAGAAGGGCTGGGGGCTTGGAAGGGCTTTTCCTAAAGCCTGCTTATTTTCATTGTGGATAAAATTTGCCTCCACAGTTGCTTTGTGTTAAGAAAACACAATTAATTAAAAGGTGCTCATTCAAGGAAACAGAGTATAAGTGCCAGTGATTATGAGTTATAATATAGCAATCTCATCAGGTAATTAAATAGGATTAGTTGTTTCCTGTGTCTCATAAACTGTGTTTGTATCTTGTAATTTACTTTATCCCTCACTGTCAGAAAGTTTACTGTATTTTTTTATTCTTTCAATTTTTTCTTACTATCACCTGTTTTCAGAATTCTTTCCAAAGTTTTAGAAGCTCTTGTTAATTATGTTAGAGAACCACCAATTAAATGCTGTTTTTCATAAACTTGAAATAAAAGAAAATGACCCTTAGGAGTTGTTCTACCAGACTTAATTATGAAATATGCAATAGTCACAGGTATAGGAATAGGAATACACAAATTGACCAATAAAATAATACAAAACTCCAAGCAGATCCACATATATGCATGAACTTGTTAAATAATTGATGTGGCATGGCAGAATTCAAATAAAAGGAAAAACAGCTTTGTTTCCTATGAGATACCATACACAACAATCAATTCAAATTGATAAAAGATAAGTGTTTAAAAATTAGTCTAAAATATAAAAATGTATCTTTAAAATCATGATTCATAAGCAAATGTTTAAAGAAACCATTAAAATATTTATAATTAAAAGAAATTAAAGATATACTTCTCTGCATGAAAATTAAAAACTTTTATTAAAGAGAGAACTAAGAGATCAGTTATAGACTAAAAAAGTTATAAACCCATGTTATTGATTAAAAAAATTAGTATCTGGGGCACCTGGGTGGCTCAATGTGTTAAAGCCTCTGCCTTTGGCTCAGGTCATGATCTCAGGGTCCTGAGATCAAGCCCCACCTCAGGCTCTCTCTGCTCAGCAGGGAGCCTGCTTCCCCCTCTCTCTCTCCCTGTTGCTCTGCCTACTTGTGATCTCTCCCTCTCTCTGTCAAATAAATAAATAAAATCTTTCAAAAAAATTAGTATGTGATATGAATCCCTAAAAATCAGTAAGAAAAATACACATAAAAATAGAAAAGAATTTGAGCAGACTTTTCTCAGAAAGAGAAATAAGAATGAGCATAAGTGCTCAACTTCATTAGTAATTAGGGAAATGCAACGTAAGACCAAATGAGATACCATTTTATAGCGATCAAATGCACAAATATTGGTGTCAGGATAAATCAAGTTCCTTGAACAATTCCTAGAATATAGTGAAATTCAATTAGTAATCATTGGAAGAATGAGTAAATAAGTAGGACTCATATAACTTCTGTGGGAGAAAAAATAGCTATGACATTTATAGAAACAACTTGGTATTATCTAGTAAAGTTGACTTCCATATGCCTGTGACCCTAAGACCTGGGAACTCTCTGTGTGTGTTTGTGTGTATCCTGAATAAGTGTATCAGATATATGTATAAAAACACTGTTAACATTGTTTGTAATAGCATTACAAATAAACACAATGGACAAAATTCAAATGCTCATTAATAAGACATTGTATAAATAATAATATAATTGTGCATTGATTATAATCACCAAAATATATGTTATGCAACAATCAAAGTAAGTGTACTGCAACTACACAAATATGAATGTATCTTTGAAAATAACACCAAATGAAAAAAGCAAATTGCAAAAGTCTACATGCTGAATGATTTTATTATGATAAAACTCAAAATCATGCAAACTAAGTAAGTGTTCTATAGTATATTATAGTATTCTATAGTAATATACATGTACTCTGAAAGAAAACCTATTTCGGGAAACCATTGAATGACAAACCAGAAAAAAATGCTGGTTTCTTGAGTAGAGTAGGGCTGTGATGAGATGGGAGGGAACATATAAATGGATACTTCTAAGTAATAAAGTTCTCAGGTAGGTATCCAAACATGGGTATTCACTGTATTATTATGTCTCATAGTTGCATTTGATGTATTATTATTTGGCTTATGATTAACATATATTAATTTATAATACATAAGTTTATATAAAAATATATATAATTTATATATAAATATATGTAGTTAATAAATAAGTGATTAAATTATAATAAAATTATTTAACACAAGGAAAGCTTTTAAAACAGACATGTTATTGTAATATGCTAAAAGAATGTTGAAATTTAATTATTTACATTTTTTCTAAAGTAATGAATCTACAATAATTTATTAATATTTATATGTAACTTTGTATATATATACATTCAGAATGTAAAATTTTTTAAATTTATATAATTTGATGTATTTGGTTTTGCTAAATCTTCAATGTATATTGGCTATGGTTAATATTCCTATGATTGGAAAATGCTTCAAAATACATTTACATTGATCTGTGACAGTTGGACATATGAAAATATAATAGTAATTGACATTTTAAAAAATTAGTCCTAAATTTGGTTTATAAAAAAGTCAAGATATAAGTTAATCAGCTCGTGTATTTTTTTAAGAGTAGAATCGAATGAATTGAAAATCCTTTCATTGAAATTTTATAGTTCGTTTATTTATTTATTTATTTATTTATTTATATGACAGAGAGGGAGAGAGCACAGGTAGGCAGAGAGGCAGGCAGAGGAAGAGGGAAAAACAGGCTTACTGCTGAGCCCCAGGTGGGGCTTGATCCCAGGACTTTAGGATCATGACTTGAGCTGAGGGCAGCCACTTAACCGAGTCATCCAGGCACTCCAGAAATGTTTTAGATTTTATACAATACATTCCAATACCATTTATTTTTTCAACAAATGTGAAAAAACAGAAAAGGGAAAATGATACTAGAAAAACATTGGTGTGTACAAAACATTGAATGTAGCTTCATTTCATAAAACCATATTTAGCACACATGTGTAGTAATTTTATTTTGACATTTTGCCCAATTATCTTCAGTAATAGTTGAAGAAATAGGGCATCAAGAGATTTACTGAAGTGATGATTATTAGTAAAGATTGTTAATTTTCATATGAACTCATTTTATGTCTCCCGAATGACCAAAAATGTGTTCTTTCCATTTGAGCCACGAATCCTTTTTAATTGCCGAAGACATACAAAATATAACCTAATATCTCAGCATTTATATCAGTAACATTTTCTTTTAATCCTGCATTTAGATATTGCTGTATGAGAGACAGATTTCTCTCTAATATTAATTTATAATATCAAATTTTTACTTTCATTGCTATCACCTTGACAAACTAATACATGCAAAAAGTGGGATAATCACTGATCATTTTTAATGTTGATGCTATTTCTTATTTTTAACAGTTTCCACAATTTCATGATAATGGATGTTCTAGTAGGTAAACATAGAAAAAATCAAATTGAATAACATAATTATAATAACTAGAATGATAAGTATAAATCATACCCATATAGAACATTATTTTTGAAAAGGGATAATATTGCCTTGCTAGGGTATTTTGTAAATTTGTGGAGACTATTGCGAGAGCCTGTTTAGTAAGTTAAAGAACCAAAAATACTCTCCATGGGAGGACATTGACATATTGTTCCTTGTTCTGGATGACTTCTAAATGTCTCATTGAACAACTCTTGTATATTTAAAAGCATGCTTGTAACTTTTTTAGTCTACAGTTAAGCTCTAGTTTGCCTACAAACAAAACATGTTTACAAACACATTTTTAAGAGAGAAATACAACTACTGTGTAAATCAAACATTATACTCAGTGTAACCCAGCACATTATCAAGAATTCTCCACTTCTCATGCCCTAGCAGCAATAACTGATGGTACTTGTGCTGCCAAAACAACTTGTATCAGTGTGTAATTGTAGTCATTGTATTCATACATATAAATGCACATACCCAACTACTTAATTATATTTTTTACTGCAGTAAATACCAGATCATTTACATATTGATATGTGTCTTCTTTATATCACAGTCAATAGTACAGTGATTACTGCGAGGGAGAATGATATTTATGTGATTCGTTATATTATCTATAGGTGTTATTTCATGATGCAATGGAGAACACTGGGAATAATGAGGTTGAGAACCATTGTATTAGAGGATATATTAGATGATGATCAACGGAATATTACCTTATATCTTCAATCCCTACTGTGTTCTAGGCTTCTAAGAGATTTTGGGAAACTGAAGAGCCTGTCTGTAAACTTCTACAGACCAGATCCTATGTTGAGTCAATTTTACAAATTCAGTATCCTAAAAAATGCTTGTGGAGTACAGTTTATATTACATTGCAATTTTAAATCCATTCTATAGTTAGGTACTAAACATAGAGATTACAAATAAAGCATACAGTTATTATGTTCTTTATTCAGTAAAAAACTTGGGCCTAAGGCAGACTTGTTTGTTACTAAAAATACACTATCAGATTCTGATGAAAAATCACCTAGAGAACCATGGATAAAGTGCAAGGAGCATGGAGATGACTGCATTTAGTTTATAACAGAGGTGGCCCTAGTTCTGGCCCTTGCTGCATTGATAGAATCACAGAAAGTTGATATGAGAATGCACCTTCAAGGGGTGGTAGGAATAACTGAGCCTCAATGAAAGGTATGTTCATTAAAGAGGAAGCTGCTTGGGGGCCCTTGGTGGCTCAGTCAGGTAAGCGTCCGACTCTTGTCTCAGCTCAGCTCATGATCTTGGTTGTGAGATGGAGCCCCTCATGGGTCTTGATGCTGAGCTAGGAGTCTGCTTAAAAGTCTCACTCCACCTGCCCCTCCCACTCCACCCTCTCTCTCTCTCTCTCTTTCTCAGAAAAAAAAAAAAAAAAAAAAAAAAAGAGGAAAAATAAATAAGGAAGTAGTCTGGTGTTGATTAAGCTTATAGTGATTAAGGTCCATGAAGTGGAGAGAATGGCAGTAGTACAATGAAAAATAAGCTGATAAAAAACAAGTTTAGCATAAGTCAGAGCTAAAAAGAAAGGCATCAAATCTTTAGAGGTGATTACCAATCTTGTGGTAAAGAACAAGCCATAACATAGATACATTAGTTTTGGTCTGTCTGGAATGTTGAAAATCAGTGTCACTACTATATTTAAAAGACCAAAGTAATCACTGGCTTTCTTTTCTTCTAGGATCCCAAATCTCTGTGTCCATACTTTAATGACTGCTGTTATAAAATTTTTATAATTTATTTATGTAAATTCTTTTAAGTATGCACTTCTTAAGCATAAGTATGGTATGAATTATTTCACAAAACCTAACACATATCAAGCTGATATTTGGTAAATACTTGAACAAATAAATAGTGAAATAAAGGCATTATCATTATTAGTAATATTTTTTAAAAGATTTTTTTATTTATTTGACACAGAGAGAGAGATCACAGCTACAAAGAGAGGCAGGCTCCCCACTGAGCAGAGAGCCCAATGTGGGCTTCGATCCCAGGACCCTGAGATCATGACCTGAGCCAAAGGCAGAGGCTTAACCCACTGAGCCACCCAGGCACCCCATTATTGGTAATATTAACCACAAACTATAACATCCAGAATTTGGGGTTTTTTTAATTCATTTTTCTCAGCCAGTGTATTAAATTTGAACCATTGTATCATTTGTCTCTATTATATTTAAGGAGTATGTACTGTTGTTATCCATTTCCATAGGCTGAACACTATTTGGTACATGTTTTTATTTTTTTTAATTAAAAAATTTTTTTAAGATTTTATTTATTTATTTTGACAGAGAGAGAGAGAGACATCACAAGTAGGCAGAGAGGCAGGCAGAGAGAGAGAGATGGAAGCAGGCTCCCTGCTGAGCAGAGATCCCAATTCAGGGCTCGATCCCAGGACCCTGAGATCATGACCTGAGCCAAAAGCAGAGGCTTAACCCACTGAGCCACCCAGGCACCCAGGTAGATGTTATTAAACTACAGTTTGTTTTTATATACTAGCTGAGTCAATTATGTCATGAAACTTTGAGCATTTAGAACTTTATTCTTTATCAATAATGATATATATATCAGACAGAGAGAGAACAGAGAGGGGCACTTGAGTATACATATGACAAACTTTTAATAGTGCCAATATGCTTTTATTCTAGTGAGTTGAATTGCTACATATAAAAATTCATTTACTTAAACATTCACTTTTGCCTTCATTCACTACAGTTATCTCTTCCAGCTCTTATTTTCATTATTGTGTTTCATTAAAACAACTATAGCAAACATTTTGTAACAATTGAAAAGTAAACTTAGCTATTTAAAGAATAACTTGGGGAGTGTGGGTGGCTCAGTTGGTTAGGCACCCCACTTGATTTTGGCTCAGGTCATGATCTCAGAGACCTGAGATCCAGCCCTGCATGAGGCTCTGCACTTGGTGTGGAAACTGCTTAAGATTCTCTCTCTCCTTCTCCATCTTCCCCTCCTCTCTCTATCTCTCTCTCTCCCTCTCTAAAAATATAAACAGAAGAATGAAGAAAAAGAAAGAAAGAAAGAAAGAAAGAAAGAAAGAAAGAAAGAAAGAGGGAGAAAGGAAGGAAAGAAGGAAGGAAGGAAGAAAAGAAAGAAAGAAGGATTTGAGAGTATCTATACAATTTTTAAATATTCATAACTTTCAACTTAGTTTTTATTCCAGGAATCTATTCAACAGATACATTCACACATTGTTGATAGATGGGTGGATGGGTAGATAAATACATAGATAGATAGATAGATAGAGTAGATAGAGACATTAACGTGGCATGATTCATAAGCAGGAAAAAAATTGTGACCTAAATGTCTTTTTCTTTAGATTGATTAAATGAATTTTTGTACATGTAAATAATTCAATAATATGTTTATTTAATTGGTCTATATAACTCAATGTGAAAAAATATTATTATTTAGTTAAAAAATTACTCAAGTTGAAAACAGAATACAGAATATCACCTATTTAAAAAAGGAAAAAAGAAAGAAAAAGAAAAAAGCATCTAGAAAGATATATGTCAATATATGTTCACTATAATTTCTTCTACAGAATAAAATTTGGCGATTTGGGAGAATAGGAATAGGGAAATACATGAATATCTCTTATTATGGTTTGGTTCCGTATGATAAACATATATTAATTTATAATTAAAATATCAAATAGAGGTTAAGACAGGCAAGAATTTGCCAAGCCTTTTCTAAATTATTGCATATTTTGCACATAACATAAAAATATATCTTTAAGAATCTAAATTCTGTACTCAAGTTGTCAAAAGTGAAGAATATTTGTAATTTCAAATGACACAGTATGGATAAGAGACAGATGGAAGTTAATGTAATATTTGAGTTTAGACAATGATTTCAAACTATCCTCCACTGGTCTGTTAAAAAAAAAAAAGTACTAAGAATGAACAATGAAACTGACTGATCTGAAAGCGTCCTCATTTATTTTTCTCTGGGTAGTCTGTGATGGAGATGCCTAATGACTGGTGAAATACCCAGAAGGCAGGCTGCAGAAAATGGTGGAAAAAGTAAAAGCTATGAGCTATTAGCACCCTGGACAGTTGAAAGTTGATGATTCTTTGAATAAAGGAAATGCAAGATAAATGCTAAAAATCACTATTTAATATCTCATTGTCCCCACTGATCAGTTTTGCTGGAGCTGAATCGCAGTGGTCTATTAGATTTATATCATTCTAAACTATATTGAGAAACTTGACCGAATTTTACATATATATCCTATGTCATTAAAATTAATTCTGTCCTAGAAGCTTGTAATGGAAGTTTTCTTCTCTCTCTCTCCCTCCCTCTCTCTCTCTATCTATCTCAATGTAAATTATAAGAAATGCTTCAGATTTTTTTCAGAGCTCTTAGAGAATAGTATTGGGAAGAAAATACTATATGTAAACAGCTTAACAATTTACTCATTCTAAGAAAAATCTGCTCATTTTGTGAAAGAGATGCTCATGGCTTTGCTGAAAACTGCATAAGCAACCTTTAGTATAAAAGACACTATGAAAACTTCTCCCAAATCATTTACCTGAAAGAACCTGGCTGTTCTCTAAAGGAGCCAAAGGATCACAACATCCAAATCTTCTTAGAGCTGCTTGCCCATTACTCAATTATTCCTTAGAGGGATGGTAACTGCATCATAGATTACAGCTTAACTCTATTTTCAACAACATGATAGTTTATAAAATTACAGTCTATGCTAGAGCATTTCTGTTTGATTTATGCCCAGCCCGAGGCATGAAATCTGCTTCCTTCCAGGAGGAAATTATGTTTCTTGAAAGGGGAGAGTAGATGAGAGTCATAAAATAACTCTGATCCCCTCCCCCTCCTCTCGTTACCTACATTCTTTATTTCTCACAAAAAAAAAAGAGAGTTAGGAGATTACTAATGTCTCTGGCTTGGGTAAATGGTAAAGGTTTGTCTTTTTTTTTATTTCTTGGATGCATATGTTTCTAAACTTTTTACTGTAACCAGTGTTTGTCCAGAAATTGGTTAAATTTAAGGCTAGAGGGAAAAATTAATAAATTCCAACTTTGTTATTTAGCCCATTTTATGCCATTGCCTTTCTGATGAAACACTTAATCATTTTTTGATGTGTGCAACTTAGTGAATAACAATGTTTAAAACTGACCTTGGTGGGTCACAGGTTAATTCAATTTCCATTTACTCATGTGTAAGAAATAGTCCCATTGAAACAAAATAAGAAAAGGGATGAGGAAGAGCTATTTTATAAACTACATTAACACATGTTATGGGAACACAAGTGAAACTTTTCCTTTAGCCGTTCAAAGAAAAATTCTGTATATTGGTACTAGAGCATGAGAAAAGTGACAATGAAAAATGGCATAAATTAGATAAGACCTGAGAGTACAC
>PISX010036571.1:0-11832 GCA_004024625.1 Mellivora capensis | reverse complement strand
CACATGAAAAAATGTTCATCATCACTAGCCATCAGGGAGATTCAAATTAAAACCACATTGAGATATCACCTCACACCAGTTAGAATGGCCAAAATCAGCAAGAAAGGAAACAACGTGTGTTGGAGAGGATGTGGAGAAAGGGGAACCCTCTTACACTGTTGGTGGGAATGCAAGTTGGTGCAGCCACTCTGCAGAACAGTGTGGAGATTCGTCAAGAAGTTAAAAATAGAGCTTCCCTATGACCCTGCAATTGTGCTACTGGGTATTTACCCCAAAGATACAGATGTGGTGAAAAGAAGGGCCATCTGTACCCCAATGTTTATAGCAGCAATGGCCACGGTCGCCAAACCGTGGAAAGAACCAAGATGCCCTTCAACAGACGAATGGATAAAGAAGATGTGGTCCCTATACACTATGGAGTATTATGCCTCCATCAGAAAGGATGCATAACCGACTTTTTAGCAACATGGACGGGACTGGAAGAGATTATGCTGGGTGAAATAAGTCAAGCAGAGAGAGTCAATTATCATATGGTTTCACTTATTTGCGGAGCATAACAAATAACACGGAGGACATGGGGAGATGGAGAGGAGAAGGGAGTTGAGGGAAATTGGAGGGGGAGATGAACCATGAGAGACTATGGACTCTGAAAAATAACCTGAGGGTTTTGAAGGGGCGGGGTGTGGGAGGTTGGGGGAGCCTGGTGGTGGGTATTATGGAGGGCACGCATTACATGGAGCATTGGGTGTGGTGTAAAACTATGAATTCTGTTACGCTGAAAAGAAATTTAAAAAATTTCAAAATAAATAAATAAATAAAAACTTTAAAAAATAAAAAAAATAAAATAAATTAAAAAAAAAGAAATATAATTGACATACAATATCCTATTAGTTTCAGGTGTATCACAGTATTCAATGTTTTTATACGTTATAAAATAATCTACACAATAAGTCTAGTTTCTATCTGTCATCATTCAAAGTAATTATAATATTACTAACAATTTTTTAAATTTAAAATTCAGTGCTTCTTCAGAGTAGACTTTTTGTTTTCCCTTCTGCACAGGATGTCTAATTATTTTTTCATAAGTCTTTATTTTTTTTGCTTGTTCTTCCTCCCTTTCAGGAACATCCAATTATATTTTTTATTTTATTATATTTAATATGTAATATATGTATATTTAATATATAATATATTTATATTATAATATATTATATTTTTTAGAATTACTCAGTTATATTATGTAGAAAAAAGTGTAGCAACATTTCTGAAAAAAGAAAAAAGATCCACTGGAAAACCTAACATTGTTCTCCCTAGTTACATATTTTACGGTGATAAAACACAAACATTTTCAAAAAAGTGTTTTTAAAATTCTTTAAGTGATTTTAAACATTTTAAAATTTTAAAAATTCATTTTTGAAGCACAAGTGCCTTAAGAAAGATTTCATTCTGATTAATTTCATATCTTTTATGTTGCTTAGCAAAAAATTTTAACATAAATAGTGCTTAATATATAGTTGTTGAAGAGTTAATTAGTGAAATCATGTTTATGTATCTTAACATACATACTTTGTTCACACTTATGTATATAAAAATGAGCCTGCAATACCTTAATTATTTTCTTTGCCTATTCTAGCATTATTTTAGCTCTTTGAATGCAAAAACCATTGTTATTATGTGAAAAAATAAGCACTTTTTAAAAATAAAACATGAATAACCAAACTTGTTTCTCCATTTGTCAAGGGATGTTGTATATGAAATGTAGAGCAAGAATCAAAATTATAATAATTATTATTAACATAAATCATATATATTTAAAAACTACAAGTAACACTTGTAATTGTTTTCTCTCAAATTAAACAAAAACAACTATTTTTAACCAACATGAAACAAGTTCGTATATTTAATATATTTCTAGCTTGCAAAATAAAAAGGAAAAAAAAATAAAAATGCAAACAAAATGCTTAAAGGACATCAACAGAAAATTGAAAACATAAAATATACATGGATGGATAATAAAATGTGAACACACAGAAAATAAAATATAAATAAGGAATAAAAAAGTATTAAATATAGCAGAGTGTTTTCATCCATCAAATTGGCCTTTTTTAATGATAATATTCAATGCTTTTGAAGGTAAGGCAATAGTCAAGACAAATTCAGTGCTGTCTAGACTTACAAAGTTAGACAAGCATTTATGAAAGTATTGATATAGCCTATGTACGTTAGCATGCCCATAGTAAGTACTCACTGAAAATTGAATTTATAAGAGAAAAATTTTTAAATATTAACCAAAATTGTATACACAAGCCAAAGCATTTATACAAATGCCAAACGTTTAGAAACGACTTAAATTTCAAACCATAGTAAATTGGTTAATAAATTATACCACCTTTACTACCAACAAAACCAGTTTTACCTCTCCAAAAGCTTGTTAGAATAGACAGCTACAAATTCATGTTGTCCACTTTTTTTAAAAGATTTTATTTATTTATTTATTTGACAGACAGAGATCATAAGTAGGCAGAAAGTAAGGCAGAGAGAGAGGAGGAAGCAGGCTCCCTGGTGAGCAGAGAGCCCGATGTGGGGTTGGATCCCAGGATCCTGGGATCACGACCTGAGCCGAAGGCAGAGGCTTTAACCCACTGTGCCACCCAGGTGCCCCCATGTTATCCACTTTTGAAGTAAAGCCTCATGGGGTTGCTTCTGAACTGGCAGCATTTAGGAAACATGCATGCACACCAGAAACACAGGAGTCTGGAAATGTTTATTGCCTAGTTTTTACTTTAGGAAACCCAGGCTTAGAGTGTAGAAAATGACTACATTAGAGAAATGCCCTACCATGTTGGACATAATGTAGTCAATCCAGTCAAATGTTGAATGGAAAGTGTTTATTTTCTATGTTACTTATGTAAGCATAGATACTTTTTAATAAGCATGAAAAAGACAATTCTTCTATATGTATATATATACACACACACAATTTAGAACAGTGCCTGGCAGAGAGTAGGCACCACATAAATGTTAGCTAAGTGACTGTTACAAAAATACATGATTGTTTGCAACTTTTTTTCAGGTGCACAATTTTCATTCAAACAGACATACATGGAACTATCATTTTGATAGCTTTATTGTCCGCTGTGTATCTTATCCAATTACCTACCCATATACACAGTTTCTTCAGTACTATTCTGTAGATGTGGAAATTACTTCCTTCCTCTGTCAACTATTTTTTTCCATGCCCTCTTCTGCTCTTCAGAAAGTACAGCAAGTGTACTCTTTGAAGGAAAAGTCATAGTATTCCTAGTTTTAGAATGTTTCAAAGGTAAATAAGCATAAAACTTTATTTCAATTATATATATTTAAATCATAATATAAACTGGTTTTCTGTAAGATGTATAGGTTAAGAACATAATAAGGAGGACTTATTTCAGCTATTTTACCAGAGGATATTGGAGAGGTACACTCAAAGGAAAAAGAAAGAAATAAGCATAGTTATTCCATTGTTGTTACAAGGTTTGTGCATTCTTCCCACCCCCCTTGTTGAGAACTGATTATTATTAAAGACTCAAGAGGGTAAAAGGGGTTCATGCCTTCCATACTTTTGTGTCCTTTTAGATTTGATGGTCTGCTGCCCATCCTGATGTCCTAAAATCCTGCCTTGATGGAATGCCCTGACATTATATAAATTGACATTTCGTGGTTCCTAGGAAAAGCTTGTTTATGTATTGATAGTTTTAGGAGTACCTAATCCCAGGAAAATTATGCTAAATCCTGCTCAGGTCTGTCTGTGGAAGATACTCTCCTTTAAAATCATAAGCACTTCTATTGAAATGTTTCGAAATGTAAAATGTTCCAGTCATATGGCCTTCTACAATTACAGACTTTGCAGTATCATTTCTTGTTGATCTCTTTACATAGCCCAAATTTCAAACTTGGTGTTTAAAACTCACTATAGTTACTGTTTATCCATTAACTCATACCTATTACATTCACTATTCCATTCATAACACCTCACACTGACATAGTTAATATTTTATCTTCAACTGCAAATGCTATTAGTAACCTATAACAATTAGTTTCACCACTAACATAATACTAACTTCATTGTGTTCATATGAAAACAACATATAAATTACCCAATTCTGATTCTATTTAATATTGTTATCAGTGACCTATATAATAGAGTTAAGAGGACAGCTAGTAGTTGTATAGTTAAATACTCAGCATTTCCTTTAATAAAATTAGTTGCTTCTTCAAAAGTAGCTATTAGGCTCATGTCATTATCTTGTTTAATAAATTCTTTAAATTTTTCTGATAAGATTCTTGTTATAGCTGTTTTCTTGATGGCTTGAAATTGAGGTTATTTTTAAAACATTAATCAGTTTACTGTGTGGAAAACACTGGCAAAACATATAATCTCATTTTGAACAAATTATTTTATTGGTTTTAGTATTTATGTTTGGATTTGTCAAAGTCCAGTAAGAAGATAGAAATCACACAATGGTTATCTTGAAATAGAGAACATTTGTTATAAAATTTAGCTCTTGGGGCGCCTGGGTGGCTCAGTGGGTTAAAGCCTCTGCCTTCAGCTCAGATCATGATCTCAGGGTCCTGGGATCGAGCCCCTCATTGGGCTCTCTGCTCATCAGGGAGCCTGCTTCCTCCTCTCTCTCTCTGCCTACTTATGATCTCTGTCTGTCAAAGAAATAAATTAAATCTTTAAAAAAAAATTTAGCTCTTTAAGAACTAAAAAGGCTTAATTGGTTATATACTACTATGTAACCAACTACTCCTTTTACTTAGCAGCTTAAGACAATCATGATTTATTTTTTCTCATGATTCTCTGGGTTGACTTGGATCATCCGGGAAGTCATTCTATTCCAAGTGGTCCAACTGGGCTATCTTATGTAGTCCCACACAGCTAGGAGTCCAGCCGGGGCTGGAAAATCTTAATGGCTTATCTGCGAGTCTGGCATCTCAAATAGGGTAGCTGAAATGTCCAAGTGTGGCTATTCTTCTCTCAAAGCAGTATAGCTAGACTTCTCACCTGGTGGCACAAAACTCCAAGGATGCAAATATAAAGCGGCGAGGCCTAACTTGTGTCCCATCAGTTGCTCAAAGCAAGTTGCCATGCCAACTCCAATTCAAGAGGAAGGGAAGTAAATTCCATGTAATGGAAGGAGTTGCAGAAATATACATAGATGGGAGAATAGTTAACAAATGTTACTGATGACAGGGCATAAAAAAAGAGTACTAGGTTCATGGAGGCAGCCACTGCAAGAGGCAGTTACCCAGTTAGGGCTGGTGGAGCAGAGAAAAGATTGAATAACTAAAACTTAAAAGGTTGGAGGAGAAACCAACCACATGAGGCTAGAATTCAGACTCCAAATAAAGGCACTACTCAGCTGGTGCTCTTTTCTCAAAGCTCAGCAGAGGGACACAGTGGGAGGGCACCAGACATTTTATATATATTAGTATAGTCACTCTTTATTTAATCTCATTCAGTCTTTCATGAATGCTGGCATCTCTGGATATGTATGATGGTTGATCGTTTTAAACATATTGGGGAAAAAATGAAGGAATCAGATTCTTTCTGAAACAAAATCTTCATGTTTGTCACTGGAGTGAATTTCCATTACTGTGTCACTATAGTGAATGAAATTGGATGAAAAAGAAAAATCAACAGGAAGCAGCAAGGAGCAGGTCTCTTCTCCGTCTATCTTTTTCTCTCTTTGTAACACCCCCTGTTGTTGAGCCTAACAAACAGCCAGGTGGCTGAGCAGAAGTGTGGTTTGTAGACACTCTGCCCCTGCATTATAAAGCCCAATGTAGCCTCAGGTTCAAATCTGAGTATAATATCTAATGGTGGATATGAAATATAAAGAATAAAAATGAACACCCCTGTACTTTAGTGGATAATTAAAGGGGAAATCTGTCATAAGTTAATTTGCACTATGAAATTTTAAAGGTAATTAAAGACAGCTTCCTAATTGCCTTCATAAATATCTCTAATGTTTAGTGACCCTTAAAGATCATATCATAAAAATTATATTTTCCCTTAACTAAACATCATATTATGAAAAAAAATATATTTTCTCTGTATGAAAAAATAAATCATGGGATCCTCTAAGCCTTTCCAAATTTCTCAGGAAATTTTAAAATTAAATTCAGTGGTCACATTATTTTAATAAAACCATAGACTCCAGGGATGGCTACTTATGAAGGATATATTTGGGTATTTTAGGGCTAATATGGATTTTGTTTTTTATCAGTGTCACTACTTGCATTTACAACAAATATAGTGTGCCAATGTAAAGATTTTAATTCTGTCATAGAATTCTAAGAAATATTTTACTTATATGTACTTTAGGGCATAATTAGATATGTTCAAATATTTAAAACATAAGCATACATGTATGGAATTTTTGCAGTCAGTAATTTTTGGTTGTGACTAGCAGTCCCAACTTCCTATTGGTCTTTAGATGACAACTGAAGCCTCACGTTCATTTTGAGACAGCTATCATGGTCAATCTTCTGTTCTCCTTTTTACTCTTCAGCTTCCTCTAAATAGTAACAAAAGGAGAGCTCCACAAACAGGTGAATCGCTTATAGAGTGTGGCTTTTCTATAGAAATCTATAAGTAGATATTTAAGATTTCAATGTTTTTAAGAAATTAAATTTATAAGAATTTGGTGTGAATGACTTTTAAAGATAATTTTTTTTTTACTTGAAAATGAGAATAGGAAAATAAAAGTGCAGACTGCAAACCTAAGTCTCCCATTATGTAGTATTCTTTATGTAGGCTGAATTACTTGTAGAAAAGATATGTTTTTTCTAATGGCATTCTTACTACATGGACTGCTGACCAGGATGGCTGTAATTACATAATGTCCGTATTCTATGCACTTGGCAGAGATTTTCATTTCATACATCATTCACAAAGGACAGCAGGATTTCCACAGTCAGGAGTTCACGTTTCAGTTGTTTTAAACTCTTAGAAGTTATTTTGAAGTTTCAAAAACCGAAGGCAGGGAATGCCGGCGTGGGTCAGTTGGCTAAACAACTATCTTCAGCTCGGGTCATGATCCTGTATCACAGGATCAAATCCCACATCGGGCTCTGGAGCCCACTGGGGAGTCTGCTTCTCCCTTTGTCCTTCTCTCTCATACTCTCTCTCTCAAATAAATAAATAAAACCTTAAAAAAAACCCAAACCCAAAGATAATATGCCCAATTATTACACAGATCTGCATCTGTACAGTTTTAGACCAGAGGTTGTGCCACCCACTTAGGGCAAGGCACAGTAAGTTTTCTTATAAGAACCAATTTTAGAGGTAAGAAACTACTATCACAGTGCTTCAGTTTTTCTTGAGGAGAGGTTTCTTGTTTTATTGTTCTGTGTGAAATACTGCTCAGTAAATAATGCTTTTACAAATGCAGTCTCTGATCTGCTGAATACTTAATGGGGAAAGAGGTAAAACTTAACTTGCCTCCAAAGTGCTTTCACATTGACACATTCAAAAAGGAAATCGCAGTATAGACCCAGAAAAGAATTGTTCTGGTACCTTACACCAAGCATTGGGAATGCTATACTCATTTATTTAGAGAAGCCCTCTTTCTATTAGTTTTCTTTGATTTTGTGTAGCACATGGAGAACTTGTGAAGTAGGCTAAGTTCATATTCTCTATTTAGAAGTACCCATTGCTCTTAGGCTGCCCCTCCCTACATATGACATTTAATTTACAAGATTATTTTCTGGTTTTGGTTATTTGTTCTCACCATCTAAAAATCCTAAAAACAGAGGTAAGGGAGTTTTCCCTAGAAGTTAGCTCTCTTTTTTTATCACTCATAAAATTCAGGGTGTTTTTGTGCAACATTAATAATGCATGGCTATCCACTTATGTTTGAATTATCCAAGAGACAGAAATAATTTTTATATTTAGCAGGATAGCAAGATAGTGAACAAATTTATGCTAAGTGTTTCAAAAATTCTAAATCTCAGTATGTGAACCCTATAAGATTTTTCAGAAAAAGAAAAACACTTCTCAGTGTTACTTATCATCTTTATTTGTGAAAGAAAAGATAGAAAGTACAAGGCACAAAAAAGTTGGAAAGGAATAAGATTAAAGAGAACATACTCTAGGCTAGAATGCTAGAATGTTTGAATCCTGGCTCCCTTGCTTGTAAGCACTGTGCCCTAAGGGATATAAACTCTTTGTCTTTCTCATCTGAATGGGAGAGGCAATGATAATATTTATCCCATAGACTTTTATAAAGCTTAATAGATTAGTGTATTTAAAGTATACTGGGATATTTACAGTAATTCTGAGTAACTGGTATATATTAAGTACTCCATATTAACCTCCCAAGGATGGGAAATTGGTCAGTTTTTTTTTTATTGCTGAATTTCTATTACCTAAAAGAGTGTCTGGTGCATAGTTGACACTTATGTCAGTTTTTATTATTCAGATTCCAATTAATTCCTTGCTGTTCTAAAAAGTATATTATCTAGTTTCTTTAGCCTCATGGCTACTTGGTAGCTTCAACCACAGGGAGGCATTGTTGGAAAATGAGTGAAGAAAGGAAAAGCCATGCTATTCCTTCTCTGTCTCCCTCTCAAGTTGAGTTTTCTGCAGTGGGCGCATTTCCCTTATACTACTAATTCCTTGTCTGGCTCCTTCCAGGGTGCTTATAGACAACACTGGTTTCTGAGTTCTAGTAACAATGCTTCATCCCTGTGTCTGTCTATCCTGGAAGATACCTGTCCTCCCAATTGTTGTTCTTTTATATTACTTCACTATCTCCTATTTGTCTTATCAGCTCTTGTATTATTATAATACAAGTTTCTATATAAACTTATCTCTGAATTAAATACCTAGGATGTTTCTTGTTTTCTTGTAAGACACTTACTGATATACTTGTTTATAAATAAATGTTGTTCAAATGATTTAATAAAACAGCAGTTGCACATTACAACATGATACATTCTGATTCCTGAGGTTTTCGTGTGTTCACCCAGTGAGAAGGAAGTTGTACTTCCATGTGGCAATCTTTAAAGATGTCTCAGAAATGAGGCTTTCTTCATAATCTTACAATTTTGGTAGTAAAGAAGCAGAAAGAAACGAACCTTTAGAAACTGGGGGGAAAAAAGATATGAAGATTGATCCTTATTTCAGACTAGAGTTGTTATAATACAAACCCACATGTTTGTATGATATTTCCAGGCTTGTCCAGATCCATCATCTATTATGAAAAAGAAGAAGAGTGTTTTAAGAAGAGTGACCACTGTCATACCTATCACCAGCACATAGATCTAAGTAGAAGATGAATAGAGTCTGATGCTACCACAGGACATTAGAACTGTATTAAAGTTTCTTTATACTTTACTTTTGTCCAGTGTCCTAGTACTAATAGATATCCTACTGAGCAGCGTATGTCTTTTTGAAGGAAGACTTGGTGTGAGTTAGAGAGTTTGGTTATAAGCTATTGTATATTATCCGAACACTTCTAAAGTCACATAAATTAAGAAACTTCCTACACATTTATAAAGAAGGCCTGGGTTTATTTGTTGTTGCCATACTGTTGACTTTCAACCTTCTATTATACCTTAAATGCATGATCATTATTGTCACTATCCTTGTAGCATCTTATTTCATAAAATAAACTATTTAGTATTGAATTAATGCTCAATATTTGATTGATTCATGCTATCACCTCTTCTTGAGCTGCATGACTTAGAGATAAGGTTCAGTGCACTTCTTGTAACTGAAAAATAGGATAGAATTTGCTGTCGGCCAAACTCCTACTACCTTTAAGAACTCAAGGATTGTCCTTAGGCTGAATCTATTTCAGGATACTGGTATACACAAACCATTTAATGGGTTTTTTTTTCCAGAGCTCATTGAAATTATCTTACATGTGGCAATAGCTGTAAAAAGTGAAAGGCAATTTGGTACAGATAAAGGGTAGTGAAACGGAAATCAGAAGAACTGAGTATTATGTCATTATTGCCACATACTTTGCTGTGGGGCTTAACACATATGCCAGTTGAGAGGACTGGGCTGGATTTATACTGAAGGTCCCTTTAATTCAATGACCAACCATCTAATGAAGCTTTTCTACTAATTTAGGCAGACCTACCTTGTCTTTTGGTTATAAATTAGACCTGGGTAAGAGAATAATCTATTTATTCTACTAACAGAAATAAGAAGGAAAATGGATTCTTTTGATTTTTGAACTTCTATAAAAATCAGTAGAAAAATCTGTGGGCTTTGAAAGACTATTAAGCAACTGAACATTTCTGCTCAAATGCAGTTTACCATTCATATAAAATTATGCTTATCTGTTATTTATACTTAAATTATAAATAGCAATTACTATTTCTCCAAAAAGATCCCTCCATCTCCTAGAAGTGAAATTAATCAGTATAGCTATTTTGGGATCCACATGTAGAAATAAAGATATAAGCTTGAATTTTATCAAATACTTGCATTGACTTACATAATTTTTGCAAAATAAATTAGGCCATGACTTGTTTTAGTAAATTTTCTTTAAAAATACAGTATATATTTTGGTAATTGTCATTGTATGTTTAGTAATTGTATATGTTATGATATATTTAGTAATTGTCTTTTTTTTTTTTTTTTGCATTAAGACCTGAACTTACAGCACGTTCTAAATTCACTAGCTCATGAGCTTTTAGCAAGA
The DNA here is from genome assembly GCA_004024625.1 of Mellivora capensis. Classification (NCBI taxonomy): domain Eukaryota; kingdom Metazoa; phylum Chordata; class Mammalia; order Carnivora; family Mustelidae; genus Mellivora; species Mellivora capensis. The sequence continues at coordinate 1,126 of PISX010036571.1, read as the reverse complement.
GATATTCTGTGTTACTCTACTCATATACAAGTAACATACTTGCCCTGTTCTTCTACTTAATCCTTCATCCCCTATCTCACTTTACTTAGTCTACTCAAGAGAAGGTAGGATCACTTACCTATTGTAAAAAAAAAATCAGAATATACTGGACAACCTTAGTTCAGCTGTCCCTACATGTCTATTGGAAGATAACTTCCCCCTGTCTTCCAAACTCTCCTACACCATATGGAGATCCCTGCCACCCTAGGAATGCTTGTGTGTGTGTCTAGTTGGATAATCCCTTCCTAATATGGAATTCAGTTTTCCATCCTATTTTGATCTTCTGCAAAGCAACATTGACAATAAAACTATTATTGACAACAAGAGCAATATCTGAATCACCATCTTTTATTCCTTTACTTCCTTTATTTCCAAACTGTTAGAGAGTAGAGAGCTGTTTTGAGGGTTGCTATTGCTGCAGAGGAAGAATTTTCACTATCCTTTAAGGTCCTTATAGCTGGACTATGAATCAAATTGACATGAGATAGATTAACAAGAGAAGATCAAATTTAATAGCTTTATGTAAGGGGAATCCTCACAGACATGGGAATTCCAAAGACAGTCACTCAGGCAACATGATGTTTATATGAGCTAAGAAGAGGGGTAGGATACAAAGGGGCCAAAGACTTTTAGCAGGAAGGTGAAAGGAGATATTTGGAAAACAAAAAAGTTTCCCTATTATGTAGATATTTCCTAAGTAGAGTGAAATCTCTGTTAAGAGCTCCCTTCCTGGTATGTGGAGGCAGGGGAGAGGAAGGTAAATTTTTTTTTTCCTGAATTTGCTGAGTTTGGATTGCTTTTAACTCAAAATAATGTTCATGCCAAAGTGCCCATGACCCGTATAATATAAAGTCCCCAACAATTGGACACAGGTCAGAAATGGAGAAAAATAAAGCAGGGAATAGAATTTTAAAGCCAAATAACATGTCAAAGTCTTGCAATGAGGCAGAGTACAGAGACCTTGGTCAATATGTGGACAAGATATTTTGAACTTGTAGTTTTAAAGATTTCTATGTGGCTAGACAGGTTGTTGTAATAATTAAATGACTTTAAACTGCTCTGACCTAAAGAATGTTATTTTTAGACT
>PISX010036570.1:0-11842 GCA_004024625.1 Mellivora capensis | reverse complement strand
CATAGTCAAGAGTGGTGGATGCTTTATTTGGTCTTGTAACTGTCTTCTATATTCTTTAGAACTAGGAAGAAAATCTTCCCACGTTCAATTGAATTGCCCTCTATAACAAATCGCTCCACTAGCTCACTGAGTTTTCGCTTTAAGCATTTCCCACTAAGCCCTAGATTTTTATATTAAAGATCCCAATCTGATTTTCCAGTTCACTGTCTCACCGACTAAATATATTTATGCAGCAAGCTGCTTTCAACATAGTCTCTTGTTGAAGTCTGAAGCTCTTTTCCTCCTTTTGTAGCCTCCTGATTTGCTGACTTCATTCCCCACGATATGTTTTCATAAATAGATTACTATATAAAGGTCAACAGTAAGAGTCCAACATCCTGAAATCGAGCATATGGTCATTATTTAATGTGTCCCCTTTGCTCTGATTCAGGTATGAAATAAACTTTTCTTAGAGACACAACACAAGAATATTTTGTTTTGCCACATGGAACAAATATGTTTGGTAAGAGCCCAAGTGCATTTACTCCCTCTCAGAATCAAGATTAGATGGCCAGAGCATTTCCATTCCTCATCTCTCCCCAGACAAACACAATAAAGCACAAAAAGATACTTTCTTGCATAATCCGTATTTTAAAATAAAAAATTAAGGGTTGGGAAGAGATACCAAAAGGACCATCATTTGGCCTATCTTTAGTATGGGCATGTAACACTGAAATCAGTAAAGTGGGCCATTCTGCACTATTGTGCCATTATGCCCGAGTCCTGATCCAGAGGGACCACTGCTCATAATTAAAGGGCTGTCTATTTTTTTTAAATTTTATTCCTTTGTTTTTCACTTTGCAGCTCTGTTGAAGACTTCGATTATAGCATCAGCTAGAAGACACACTTCAGTTCACTGGGCCCTGCCTTACGACCTGTTTGGCTCTCTCAACAAGCCATTAAACAGCTATAGGCTAGTATGGTTTTAGGTCTGATGGGGTTCAGGGCTGGCTGCCCCAGAATATGCCGTTTTGGCATGTGGATTATTTTGAGGTAAAGATGATTGAGGCTCAACAGATTCAAGAAGAGGTTTTTACCTCTCCCTTAACTGGCTAAAAAAAAAATGAAATAGGGATTCTGTTCCACGAAGAGAGGGGTTTTTGTTTTGTTGTTGTTTCATAAGACTTCTCTTTGTATGGCAAACATGTGTTTACTAAACATTGGCTCTTCCCATCTTCCTATGAACTGTCTTCCTCCCCATGGAAGTCCCAGACCGGAGCCCCCTCTTCAGTTCAGGATGGCGCATAAGCCTCAATGCCTGACTGTCCAGGAGCCTCTTATGCTTTTGTGGCTCTCCCATATCTATGTAATTAAATTTGTTTTTCTCCTCTTAATCTGTTTTATGTCCATTTAGTTACTGAGCCAGCCAAAATAGCTAGAAGGGAAGAAGAGGAAAGTTTTCTTTCTCTATAGGCTATAATTCCTCTCCAACAGATTTCAACCAAACATAAGAAAACTGGAAGTGCAAGGTCTGTGCCATTTACTCAGTGTTGATAAAACCAGATATTCTAATAATCTGTGGAAATGCATAGGTTCTTTAATAGATCAGAAACTAGACTTATATACGTAAGGGTATCACGTTTCAAATTTGCTTGTGTATTTTCTTTGTTGGTTTTTCCTGAGATCAATACAATGGAATGAGATTAAAATAATCAAATACTAAAAAAATAATTTAAAAAAATTAACTACTTGGTTGAATTCCTGTCAAGTAAACCTTATTACCCATTGCTTCCCCAAATAATCTCTGCCCTTTGACATCCATGATTTTTTTCTCCCATACTCTTTTGTTTGCCTGAGTTCTCCCCACATTCACTTCCTCTTTCCCTCCCCTTCCTGATTTCTCTGAACACTCTTCTTTTGTTTCTGCATTCCTTTAACATTTATTAATGGGCATAAACATCTAAACTGGAACAGATGTGAATCCTCTTCCAGCACTAAAATTGAGTACTGAGTATAGCAATGATTAAATTTTACTAACAGCAGTAATAGCTAGCCCTGCAGAAGCACTCTTCTAATGAGCGTTTTGCTAAATTCACTTTCTTAATCCTCATACTATTCCAATGCATAGTCACTATTACTATCCCCATTTTACAAGTGAGGACAGAAAATGTAAGTGTCCCCAAGTACATACAACCAGAGGGTGGCAGAGCCAAGATTTGAAGCCTGCTACCACACCAAACTAGATAGCTGAGTAGTAATGGTGCCTATCTCTTGGGACAGTCAATAAATAGTAGTTCTTTCCCCATTTCCTTTCCCTTCTGAATCATTAAAAATGATCTTTGCTCAAGTAATTCCAATGGCAAATATTTACTTAGTTCCTCCTCTATCCTAAGCACTGTCCTCCACGTTAGGGATACTGTGGTGGGTGACTAAGGCAAACATGTGACTAGCACGCATTAGATCACGCTCGTAATACTTTTATTCTCATGAATGGCACTTGTGGGATGATGTCTGTTTCTCTCCTAGCATTTTACCCACAGCATAGATGCTGCAATCAAAACAAAAGCTGTATGAAAAGTGGGCAAGTAATTTAAGTTCTGTGTGTCTCAGTTTCAATATAAGTAATCTGGGGATAATAGTGCCTTCCTCTTAGGATTGTGGGGGTCATTAATGAGTTAATTCAAGTAAAGCACATAGAACCATGATGGACGTCCATTCCTCTATTGTTGTTCGTCCTCCCCAGTCCCTCCATCCCACCCCAAGTACTCCTCACATATACTTCCCTCAGTAATTATTTGTTGAATAGATGGACACAAAAGAAGAGGAACTACTCCCAGCACTGCTAAAGATAATGCTATTCTTTGAAAGCCCTTCCCGCTTGACTAATTTGCTGTGATTTTTTATTTCTTTTAGCATATAATGCTGAACACAAGTCTCACCTATGTAAAGGTCTGCCTTTAGTCTCTATATACCATTAGTAAAACATAAGCTTTCATCCTTAGTCAACTAATGAATAAAGGGTTCAGCCATTGCTGGAGAGATTTGAACTCAGAAGGGAAAAGGGTTATTCTTTTTTTCATTGTAATGAGCCTATTTATATGAGAATAAGCCATTATGTCTTTGGTATGAAGTCTGTACTTTTTGAACAGTTTCTTGAATTTTATTCCCTTTTTATCTCTTTTAACAAACCCGTATTAGTCTCTTACTCATTACCAATTCCTTTGAGAAAGGATAACTTTTTCCTAATCTCCTAGACAACCCAGTTGCAGACTCTTGTTTTTTTGCTGTTAGCAAGATCACGTTGCCCTTGTCAGAGAATTTGGTGGAGATGTATTTAAACGTGACTTAAATTAGTTAATTGTACACATTTCCCAAAGTTTAAAGAACTCACTGTAAAAATTCTATCCAAATCACCTCTAGGAATCCTCAGTGCAAGGCGAACTCTCGAGTTGTCCGTCTGCATTTACGTGTGATGGTGCTGTTAAGTCTTCTGTGACTGTGGTGGTTTCACAGTGGACTTGAAGCAAAATATGAGTCAGCTAATAAATGTGAGACATTTCAGGAAGGCATTCATAATCAACCAGAAAACAAATTTTCTGGCAGATTATGCTCTAAATTTATTCATGTAATCAAACATCTCCTAGGCGTCATGCCAGGCATTGTGCTAGGTGCTAAGATCAATGATGTGATGATGAACAAACATTCTCTGCTCTAAAGGAGCTCTCAGAATAGTTTGAGGAAGCAGACTTGCTAATCAATTGTTTTTCTTTCGATTGGAGAAATGGTAGTGGCAGAGATAATATGGCCACACCTAGTCAGCCTGGTGCGGAGAGATGGGTCAGGAAAACTTCTTGGAGGAGGTAATGCCAAGCTAAATCTCACCGGATGAAGAGGCTTAGCTAGACCAAAGATATAGGTAGGTAGAAAATGACAGGAACAAAGATGTGGGAGTGAGAACTAGTATAGCGCATCTACAGAATTGCCAGCAGTTCTGTGTTGTTTGTGTACGGGGTGAGGTCAGGTAGGCAGGAACAAGGTAAAGTATGATGGCTTGTTTTTTTTTTTTAATTTTCTGTCCTGTTAAGGAGAGTTGGGTTTAGCTTCAGGGCTATATGGAACTTGTTGTAGGTTTTAAACCTGGGGATGACATGGTCAGATTTGCATTTAGATAGGTCATTCCATAAACCATGTGGAGACACGCTTTGATAAACCCGAGTTTGGATGTTGGAGGTGCTACAGAAAGCTGTAGTTGTAAGAGATGGTAAGAGCCTGAAATCAGATTGTGTAGTAAAAGCTGGAGGGGGTAAATTTGAAATGTATGCTTGTTTGGATTTGGGGGATGATAAATCAAGGATGAATACAAGATTATTATCCAAGTGATTAAATGGATAATAAAAAGGAAATTAATTCCTTTTAAGTTACTTACACAGACCATATTTCTATACTTTGTCTAAAGAAAACAACAAAACACATATGTCTTAATAAGCAGATCGAATTGCAGAATGGCCTTTTTTTCTTGGCTCTAAAATAAGTAAAAAGAGACAAACAATACTTTATCAAAAAAACCCTGAAATTGCAGAAAAATTAGTCATTTTGTACAAATACATGTAAATGTATCCTTGGAAAATTAAAACTAAGATATGAATTAGGTGGATTTATCTTACCAACTGCTGTCTTAATGCCATGTTGGCAATGAAACCAGACTGTCTAGTCTTGGTTTTATATTTCTGCTGCATTGACAAACCATAGAAAACTAAACATACAGAGTCTTGATCCAATTTCATGATAGCTGCAGAAACCTAGCCTGAGGGTTTGTTTACTATTGTTGGCATTCACAGTTTCTGCTGATACCCCAAGTCTGGTTGAATTAGATACTATTTTAGTTGGATCGAGGGTTCGAACTATGTATTATTTTTCTCTGATGAAAGGAAATTAATAGCCTTTTTCTTTTTCTTTCTTTTTTTTTTTTTTTAAGAGCAAGAGAGAGAAAAAAAACATGCACGGGCATTGTTCACACAATTGGGGCGGGGGTGGGGTGCGGCAGACAGAGGGAGAGGAAGAGAGAGAGAATCTCCACACTGAGAATGGAGCCTGACATGGGGCTTGATCTGACAACCCTGAGATCATGACCTGAGCCAAAATCAAGAGTCAGATGCTTCAGCCACTGAGCTACTCAACTGCCCCGAATAGCCTTTATTTCTAATCTGGGTGAGGCAGATATGCGTTTCCTCCATTCATTATAAAAACTCCAGTAGTAGCCCCACTAAACAGATAAGGAAATTGAAACCAGAGACATCATAGAGCGATAAATGAAGGAAAGGAGATTTGAATTAGTTCTCCGAGAATGCGTATAAATGTCCTTCTGACAGTCCCAGAAATAACCTTTAGTATTCTAATCACTGGACAGAAAGAACATGACACCAGTTATCTTCAGTCACTATTTATTTATTATAATTTATCACTCAGTTTTTTTCCTCCCACTTTTTCTTTTTTGTAGATAAACACACTTGCTTGAGTTAAGGGGAACGTGGATAGGCATTAAAATGTATTCAGTGCTCACCATGGGCCTTGCACATGAATCAGGAAGTGGAAGAGGCAAAGGTTTTAAGCCATAGTGACTTGGGTTTGACTCCAATTACTCCTGTGTAACTCTAGGCAATCATTTAAACACTATAAGCCTCATTTTCATAAAATCGAGTTTTGTAAAGACTAAATGCAATGTTCTAAAAATATTGCATAAAATAGGTAGCTTCTCTTATTTCTCTAACCATTGGCCTGGGTTACTTCACACATATAAGTCTACAAAACAATTTAATGAGATCATCTAAAAATTTAAACATTGAGATAACTGAGACAAGAACTAAACAAAAGCACCAACATTATATTATTAGAATGAAGCAGAAGCAAATTTAAATTTCAAATTCATTCTAAAAACTATTCTTTTTCTACTATCATATGAATTACAATGTATTTATTAAAAGTAGTAGTTTGTATTTATTGTTTACTTAAACCAAGCACTTTGCTGAATATTTTTTGTATACATTTTTAATTCTAAAAACAAGCTTTTAGGTAAATAGGATTTTGTCCCATTTGTATAAATGAGAGAAGCGATTTTTAGAGAAGTTAATAAACCTACTCAAGGTCACACATTAAGAAAATAGCAAGCAATTCAGCACTCTAAACACATCATTAAATAGATACATGCCTTAGAATAGATATTTTCTGAGGCATCTGGATGGCTCAGTTGGTAGAGCAGGTGACTCTTGATACTGGGGTTGTGAGTTCAAGCCCCATGGTGGGTGTAGAGATCACTTTAAAAAATCTTTAGAATAGATATCTTCTGTGATCAACCTATTTTATCAATTCATGTTTAAGACCTGTAAATAAAGACTTATAAAATTAAGCTTGAATATTATTGCACAAGTGATTGTGACCCATGTTTGGGCAGTCCAGAGTATCAGTTGCATATATCATGTACTGGTTCCAACCCACTAACGCAGCAAAAGAAATGAAGAAAAAAAGCAATTGAGTAATTTACAGTCTCATTGGGAAAGCGGACGACATGGAAAATCATCAACAATACGGGAGGCAGACCCATATCCACAGTCAAACATCATGAAACCAGTTCAGTGGGGCCACCAGTGTTGTGAGCACTGAGCCCTGCTCTACACAGGTAGGGCCTCAGCTCCCTCCTGCCCTGCACACGGGCTGCCAGGACAGTCCCCTTCCTCTGAACCCAGGGAAAGTGTGTCTCAATTCTGGAGTTGCAACTGCTGGCCTTCAGATTGGTTCTTAATGAGCCTCTGGCCAGCTTTAGGGGAGACTGGCTAAGTAACTATCAGTCAAATTCGCATTTTATTATTTGAAGTGCCTTTGCTACCCTCCAACCTCAAACAGAAGAAGAAGGTTAAGGTTCTGGAAAGCAGCCCTCCCTTAAAAAAAAAAAGACAAGTATCTTCACCACTGCACAAGTAGAAAAGATCAGGCAATTCAAATTCTGTATTTTACATTTGTGCTTATCAGGCCTTTTTGAAATATATATGTGTCTTGAGTCTTTTTTTTTTTAGGCTGAATTAATAATGAATGTTCAAAATTGTTTTGTAATGTGCACTTTTAATTGAACTTGTGTATATCATGCTTTTTTTGTGTTTTTTTTTTTAACATAACCTGAGAATTTTGGAAAACTTCGTGACTCAGTAACAACTAATCCAAAAATACTGTTCAGTAATATGTATAACACAATTATGTTATATATTAGTCAGCCAAGTGACTCATGAGATTCTAAAAGTTTAAGAACAAAAGAGTCATTAAAAGTTGGTCATCTTATCCCAATACCATCACTTTTTAAATAAGCAGAAAAAAGCCCAGAGGTATAACATGACTTTTTCTAAATCCTACAGCTCGATAGGGACAAAACAAGAAGTTTATTTGTCTTTGTGTGTGACATTTTGGCTATTACAGTAAGCGCTTCTTTTTTTTTTTTTTTTAAGATTTTATTTATTTATTTGACAGAGAGAACACAAGCAGGAGGAGTGGGAGAGGGAGAAGCCGACTCCCCACTGGACTCCATCCCGGGACCCTGGGATCATGACCTGAGCCCAAGGCAGACGCTTAACTGTCTGAGCCACCCAGGCGCTCCCACAGTAAGTGCTTCTTGAGTTAAATTGGCTTGAGCCAAGTTTCCATGACTTTCCAACCTTTCCATTATGGGTGGCATAATTCTTGCAGTTCTTTCACCTGTTTATATTCTTGACATCTAGCAGCATAGACTGAAGTGGCATAATTAGCATAATATCTGTATTGAGAACACAGATCAGTTTAAACCAGTCCCACGCATTATCCAGCTCTTGAATTTACATATGTATAGAGAATACCTAGTTATTGTTTCTATAACTATTATACTTTTAGACTATTTAGCTAAGTACGGTTACCACAAAAACAGAAACTTAAATTAAGAGGGGGCAACTACCTAGCATATTTCCAGGAGCTATGTTTTACTTTTATCAGTATAGTCTGTGAAATCATAAAGCTACTATAGAGAATTATGGGGAGCAGCTACCATCATCTCCTGCAGACAAGGATCTTGAGGGGAAAAACCAAGACCTGTGGTTTCCACAGAGGAGAATGTATCTTCTTATGGTACTTAGGCTGTCTCTGGATTATTGACTGTAACTGCACATCATTTATTTAAAATGTGGTAACATGTTTACCAACTATTAGAAAGCACATGCAGGTGTTTTATAACTTGCTGCAGGCTTTTTCAGCCAGGTTGTTCCCAATCCCTCCATTTTCATGTCACGAGCACACCCTGTACAGAAGACAGAATTTCCTAATTTTCTGAATGCAATAACTGGCTCAGTTCTTGGAAACGCTGGAATTCTCCTTATTTAAGTTTGAAATCAAACAAAACACTCAAGCGAAGCAAATGTTTTGTTTCTGTGGTTCTCTCTCACGGGTAGGAAACATGTTTGTCAAGTCCATTCATTGTAAAGGAATTGGTTCCTTTCCGTCAACACGAGTGAATGTCACCGTACAGATTCGAATGAGCTGGATGAGGCCATAGGGGGTGAAGGTGAAGCTAAGATGTTGGTTTGCAACCTTGGGAGTTCCCTGGATGAAATCTGAAGCTGACTCTGTACACTAAGGGCAAGGAGAGACAGGAGAAAGAGGCAGGCCACTCTAGACTAGGAGGTGGCCGTTTTTAACAAATAAGGAACTTACATACAAGGCTTGTTTGAATGGCTGCAAGATGACTAGACCTCCACACCCTCCCCACTTCAGATCTCAAACATGTAGAGAGTGGCCTTAATTGGGTTCAATTGTATATTCTTTCCAGATGGTCCAATATACAGTTCACCCTCAAAACCATGTCCTTGACACAGCTCCTAGTGTGGGAATGGTGGGTGGAGCATACATCCTAAGGTCAGGAGAGGGTGGAAAGCCCCGATTGCCTGGTCCCAGCAAGGGTCAACCAACGGTCAAGTCTTCTCGATGAGGTTGGCTGAAAATTGAATGGGAAAGTAGGAAAGTATCAAGGCCACCTCAGAGGAACAAAATGTGTACCATTTCTTATCAGTACATCTAAATGGTCCTCCAAATGATCTTTTGAGAGGCAATGATCTGTATCAAACATGGCGCTGGACCTGGGCTAACAGAGAAAAGTTGGTTCTCCCTTCAGAATGCAATACCATCTAGCATTCCGACAACTGAGTGACTCAGACGCGGCTTCTAATCAAGATATTAACGAATAGCCTCAGGCTAAGTCTGGTTGTTGGGGGATATTTGATACGCTGGTTTACTCCGTGTTATTAGCAAGCTGTGTTAAATAAAATTGCTTCTATGAAAGTGCCCATGGACAGTACAAAAGACAAAAAGCTAGAGAGGAGAATTATGCTTCATTCTAGACATCTGGGAAAGTCTGACTAGTCAAGGGGGCTCAGATACTAAAACCCTTGACAGGTAGGTTTATTTCCTTAATCAAAGATAAGTGCCAGAAGCTTGCTTAGATTACCAAAATTCTTTGTTCTAAATCTGTATCTATCAAGCAGGCTTTTGATTACAATTTAACTTCCCATGTACTTTCCCAGAGGGCAGAGAATATAACTGATCGGTGAGCATTTGAGGAAATGTAACTGTTTTATTTGTCATGACCTAATGCTTGAGTTGTTTTGAAACAGCTTCAGGGAAACATGATTCATATAACATTTAACCATTCACATACCATTTAACCATTCAATTCAACCATTTAAAATGTATAATTCAACATTGTTGTTATTGTTGTTTTGCACAGTCATAGAGTTGTTGAACCATTGCCAAAATAAAATTCAGATTTTCTATTACTTATATCACCCCAAAATGAAAATCTGTTGCCATTTGCAGTCATAGCCCGTTGTTTTTTTTTTTTTTTTAATTACCATATAATGCATTATTTGCACCAGGGGTATAGGTCTGTGAATCATCAGGCTTACACACTTCACAGCACTCACCATAGCACATACACTCCCCAGTGTCCATAACCCATAACCTACCCCACCTCCCCCACTACCAACCCTCATTTTGTTTTGTAGTATTAAGAGTCTCTTATGGTTTGTCTCCCTCCTGATCCCATCTTGTTTCATTTTTTCCTTCTCTACTCCCCAAACTCCCCACTTTGCCTCTCAAATTCTTTATACCACGGAGATCATATAATTGTCTTTCTCTGATTGACTTATTTCCCTAAGCATAATACCCTCTAGTTCTATCCATGTCATTGCAAATGGCAAGATTTCATTTATTTTGATGGATGCACAGTATTTCATTGTATTTATATATGTATATATACCACCTCTTCTTTAACCATTCATCTGTTGATGGACACCTAGGTTCTTTTCATAGTTTGGCTATTGCGGACACTGCTGCTATAAACATTCAGGTGCACGTGCCCCTTCGGATCACTACATTTGTAACTTTAAGGTAAATACCCAGTAGTGCGATTGGTAGGGTAGCTCTATTTTCAACTTTTTGAGGAAACTCCATGCTGTTTTCCAGAGTGGCTGCACCAGCTTGCATTCCCACCAGCAGTGTAGGAGGGTTCCCCTTTCTCCACGTCCTCACCAGCATCTGTCATTCCCTGACCTGTTAATTTTAGCCATTCTTACTGGTGTGAGGTGGTATCTCATTGTGGTTTTGGTTTGTATTCCCCTGATGAAGAGTGATGTTGAGCACTTTTTCATGTGTCTGTTGGCCATCTGGATGTCTTCTTTGCAGAAATGTCTGTTCATGTCCCCTGCCCATTTCTTGATTGGATTATTTGTTCTTTGGGTGTTGAGTTTGATAAACTCTTTATAGATTTTGGATACCAGCCCTGTATCTCATATGTCATTTACAAATATCTTCTCCCATTCTGTCAGTTGTCTTTTGGTTTTATTGACTGTGTCCGTTGCTTGTAAAAGCTTTTGATCTTGATGAAGTCCCAATAGCTCATTTTGCCCTTGTTTCCCTTGTCTTTAGCAATGGTTCTAGGAAGAAGTTGCTGTGGCTGAGGTCAAAGAGGTTGCTGCCTGTGTTCTCCTTAAGGATTTTGATGGATTCCTTTCTCACATTGAGGTCCTTCATTCATTTTGAGTCTATTTTCGTGTGTGGTGTAAGGAAATGGTCCAATTTCATTTTTCTGCAAGTGGCTGTCCAATTTTCCCAACACCATTTGTTGAAGAGGCTGTCTTTTTTCCATTGGACATTCTTTCCTGCTTTGTCGAAGATTAGTTGACCATAGAGTTGAGGGTCTATTTCTGGGCTCTCTATTCTGTTCCATTGATCTATGTGTCTGTTTCTGTGCCAGTACCATATTTTCTTGATGATGACAGCTTTGTAATAGAGATTGAAGTCTGGAATTGTGATGCCACCAACTTTGGCTTTCTTTTTCAACATTCCTCTGGTTATTCAGGGTCTTCTCTATTTCCATATAAATTTTAGGACTATTTGTTCCATTTCTTTGAAAAAAATGGATGGGATTTTGATAGGGATTGTATTAAACATGTAGATTGCTTTAGGTAGCATAGACACTTTCTCAATAATTTTTCTTCCAATCCATGAGCATGGGACATTTTTACATTTCTTTGTATCTTCCTCAGTTTCTTTCATGAGTACTTTATAGTTTTTCAGAGTACAGATCCTTTGCCTCTTTGGTTAGGTTTATCTCTAGGTATCTTATGGTTTTGGGTGCAATTGTAAATGGGCTTGACTCCTGAATTTCTCTTTCTTCTGTCTTGCTGTTGGTGTATAGAAATGCAACTGTTTTCTGTGCATTGATTTTATATCCTGACACTTTACTGAATTCCTGTATGAATTCTAGCAGTTTTGGGGTGGAGTCTTTTGGGTTTTCCAC